>PVKU01003485.1:35652-177467 GCA_004027475.1 Anoura caudifer | reverse complement strand
TTTTGCATAGCAATAGGGCTGCAAGATAACCTCCAGAATGGTCATTTAACATATCTATAACCTTTAACTGGTTTCATAGATATGTTAAACAGCTGTGGCCATGCCCTGAGCCAGGGGGGATGGAAAGGACTTCCCCAAGGACGTGACTGGGGGAGGAACCTCAAGTCACAGCGCCTGCATGGGAGCTTGGAGAAGATTGGCTCCAGAAAATGGGGACACACCTGCCCAGACTCAAGATGGCATCCCAAAAATACTTGGAATATACGGGAATGCTGGCAGGTGTAACCGATTGTAGGAGGAGTCGGAAATAGGGCTGCAGAGGAGGTTTGGCGCCAGTATTTAAAACAGAGACGCGGCAGCCATTAGAGAGATCCATGCGGTTTCACCAGAGAGCAGGACCTGCAGCTCCATGAGGTAAAATCACCATGTGGCTTTAGCAGAGAATTGCCACATGACTTTTCCAGAGTGGGGACCCCTTCCCCACAGCTTTGGTAGAAGAAGAACCACGCGGCTTTGGGGTGCTCCTTTGGCTGCGTGGCCTGGGAGCAAAAGAGACTGCCTGAAAGAAAGGTGAAAGAACTCTCGCCAGTAGGCCATGAGAAGGTGCCACATGGCTTCAGATTAATCAGAGATCCTGCCTGGAAGACGACACAGCTGACGGTGTCAAGAGCCTGGATCCCGGACGTTTGCTTCTCTTCCTTGCAATTACAGTACCCTGACTTAGGGCAGAGGGAGATAGGAAGCACTGTGGGCATCTGTGGGTATCCTGAAGGACTTTGATACTTTAATGAAGTTAAGTTCCTACTTTAACTCTGTATAGCATTAAATAAACATTTCCTTTCCTTTTCACAAACCTCTGGCTTTGAGAGGCATCTTTCCATAAGGCAGCGGACAATAACGGACCTTTTCTGTTGCTCGGTAACAGTTTTTGGGGGCTTGTCTGGGATCTTAATTGCCCGTGGAAGACTGACCCCTCAGGTTCGAGAAAGTGAGACTTTGGAAGTGTTTTGCCAGTCTCGAGAACCAACTGTTGCTCTGTAACAATCTGACAAGAGGGACCTAAGGAACTAAGCCTGTTAGCACCCTTGGAGAATCGAAAGCAGATTCACACTGCCTGCTGTCTAGGGTGGTCATCTGCCCTGGATGTGCGCTCAGTACCTCTGATAGGGCACTCAAGAGCTGGAAAATTTTAGTTTAAGGTAAAAAGTTATAAGCCTAGCAAGTAATGGGTATGTTAAAGTTTCTGTTTCAGAAACTATAGATAAGGCCCATCCTGGCTCCTGGGAAAACAGCCGACCTCCTGGGGCCCTGCTAGAGATTACCGCCTGGGGACAAGTGGAGGCATCCGGGCCTTTGTGTTCCAGGGAGAGACAGATGACCACCCTCCCCTGGGAACAGCAAACTGCCCAGGACAGGAATGTTGCAGCTTCTTTCACCTAATCCTCCCTGAATTTCAAAACCCTCACCGCACCTCGTTTATTCCCTATTATAAAAACGTTGGCCTGGAAAGAAAAGACAAGATGGTCTGTTAGGGTATGAACCCGCCATCTTCTCAGATGGCCGGTCATCTGAATAAAGTGCCCATGAAGATTCAATCATTGTCATTGCTTATTGGGTTTGGTAGTGACAGGCAGCCCAAACGCCGGTGTCTTTTCTGGTTTCACCTCCATATAGACACTAAAAGGGGTATGACAAGGTTTGAAAATGGAACAATTAAGTCAGTCAACTGGCTGTTAGGAATAAATTAATGGAATAAATTAATTAGTAATGGAATAGTAAATTAATAGTAATGGAATAAATTAATATCAATTGTGACATTTGAACCCATGCTGGGAAGCTGGAAGGATGACCATAGAAAAGGTTTGGTACAGATTTCCTGGAAGGCACCTGGAGCATCACAGTGAGCACAATTCAGCAACGGGAAGGGGTGATACATTACAATGTAAAGTGAATGGACAGGATTTATGACATGGGCTTGGCTGATGCTCTCCTTCCTCTGCCTTAGAAATGGTGTATCTGGTGTATCTTCCTTCCACACGGCACTGCCTGCTCATTCCAGGTTTTCAGCCTTGGTGAGAGTCAGGTTAAAGTAGCCCATCTGATGCAGCATTATACATTCCCACAACTGCCCAGTGAAAGGACCATGCCTGCTTCCAGGAGCACACTTTTCCCACAAGAGATCTCTGGGCTGGCAATGAGGCTGAAAAGGTCCCAAAAACCTTTGTACATTTTGCGGCTTAGAGATAGGATCTACGTGCCAAGTACAAGCCCTTGACTGAAAGAGGCCAGATTCCTCATTGAATCCTAAGCTGCCTCTCCCGGGGATTTACCCAGGTGTTTCAGGGACTGTGCCGATTCACCACAAAGAGGCAGAGAGTCGGAAAGTCATCCTTGTTTCAACATCTGCCTTCCTGGGTGGTCCAAGTGCACTAGTCTGTTAATGCTTCCAACTTTAGTCTTGCTTCCTGGAATTTGAGTTCTAATGCTTGCTTGGTTAACTTCCTGTTGACTGATCAGAGCAGTGTTCTAAAAATTAATGATCAATAATAGTTAGAAATTAGGAAAGTAAATCTGTTTGAAAATTACAGTTGTTCAATACAATGTAGTAAGCTTACCAGCATTCTTAAATCTTTTAAGCACATAATAATTGTTAGTATTCTTTTACTAAGTCTATAGTTTAGGGTAAGAAGACCAACTTAGAAATGTCCAGCCTCACCCATGGCCACCAGATGCCCACATTCTGTTTTCCAGCCGTGATGATTTCCTTTTAGCCCATCCAACAGCCTGCACTTTCCCATCTCTAGGTTTTATTTCATCCATCTTGGAGGTTTCCTTCTCTCAGAAAACTTTCCTGACCATCTATCTGTCTTTCAGATCTGATTTTTTTACCCCACACTGCCCGCATCCTGGATTTTTATCGCTGTGAACTATTTATTTTGTGGCTTCCTCACGCCTCAGAAGCTTCAGGGGAGCACTGCCCACTTCAGCTTTAGTCTTTGCACTGTGCCTCCTAGCCCGGCGAATGCCCATCGTTGGGAAGTAGCACTGCACACGGGAGACAGGGTGAATGTGTGTGAGAAGGCCTGCGTTTGAGCCTGGGTCTCCCTACTTGTTGACTCTGTCAGTGGCAGTTTCCTCACCAATGGTAGTGTCAAAAATACACCTTGCTCTGAGGGTCATTGCCAGGATCAGGTGAAATAGTACAGGGGACAGTGCTTTGTAATCTCTAAAGATGTTAATTATTCCTCAGTCCTCTTCATTGTGTTTGCATTAATTTGCAATGCTAATTTGTGCTGCATTTTAGCACTTGTTTTGGGATTCTTTCATACGCAAATGTTTTCCCTAAGGAAATTATAAAGAATAGAAGATTTCATTTATTATTTTTCCTTTTGTAACAGTGCCTGTCAGCCCAAGAACGTTATAGAAAATTTAAGGCAAAGCTTTTATGACCTATCAATTTCTTTGTTTTTATGATTTCTACATCAGCAAATATTTATCAAACTGTATTTTCAGTTTAAGAAATTTTGTTTTTCTATTTGACACAGTTAATACCACAAACAAATAGAAAATTATTCTTTGCATTTATACCAAAATTAGATTCTTTGAGTCCAGGTCCATTGACAATTCATCTCTGCTACAGGATCCAATAAATAATCAACTATGTAGTTCACTTGATTATAACAGTGCTGGGGGTTTTATGTACAGAATTGAAATGCATTATTTAAAAAGTAAGTATGTCATTTATTTCTTAATAAATACCTGTTTGTAACTGTTAAAGGTGTTTGGAAGAGAGACCATATTGTGCTAATTGTAGATTTTGGGTATGAAGAACGGGTCCTATCAGGCCAAATAAAATAGATAAAATTCAAAAAAGAAAAACAAAATCCTACAAAAATCCCCAGCTGTTTAAGTGTATTATAGAATGAGTAAACAGAGAGTAGTCGTGCAGTCAAGATTTTAGAGAGAAGGGAAACACTGAAGTCAACCCTACTGCCCTCTCTGGTCAGATCATTTGCCAGCTCATACTGATGGTGGCCTAGAGGCTGAGGCAAGTGAGTTGGGCTGGAAAGATCATCATTGGGGTTCAGGGCTATCAAGGCAACCAAGACCTATAGAAAGGGAACTGTAGAAAAGTTCCATTCTGCACAAAATCTCCCTTCAAGGAATTTACCAATTCTTAAATTGTGCATGTGAGGTGAGAGGTCAAGAAAGAATCAGAAGTAAAGCTAAGGGGCTGAAAACCTAAGCCGAGGACTTTCGTCATCATTGCTGCTGTTGTTGTTGCTGAAGTGTTATAATGCTGAGGAGCTAACCTGACTTTGTAACTGGAAAAGATACCGGCGTTTGGGCTGCCTGTCACTACTAAACCCAATAAGCAATGACAATGATTGAATCTTTATGGGCACTTTATTCAGATGGCCGGGCGATCTGAGAAGATGGTGGGTTCATACCCTAACAGACCATTTTGTCTTTTCTTTCCAGGCCAATGTTTTTATAATAGGGAATAAACAAGGTGCATGAGGGTTTTGAAATTCAGGGAGGATTAGGTGAAAGAAGCTGCAACATTCCTGTCCTGAGCAGTTAGCTGTTCCCAGGGGAGGGTGGTCATCTCTCTCTCCCTGGAACACAAAGGCCCGGATGCCTCCACTTGTCCCCAGGCGGTAATCTCTAGCAGGGCCCCAGGAGGTCGGCTGTTTTCCCAGGAGCCAGGATGGGCCTTATCTGTAGTTTCTGAAACAAAAGCTTTAACATACCCATTACTTGCTAGGCTTATAACTTTTTACCTTAAACTAAAATTTTCAAAGTCTCAAGTCCCCCATCAACTGCAGAGCTGCCCAAGAACAGGAGCCAGGTCAACCGCCCCCGCCCCCCGCCCCCTGCCCCCAATGCTCAGTGGAGATGTCTGAAGGTCAGCACCCAGCATGTAAGGGAAAACAGTAAATAGAGGGGCACTCACAGCCTCTGAAACATGACTGTGAATCATCTCAGTCCTCAACTGGCTCAAAACAATCTGTCCACAATCTATCTGAATGCCAGAAAAAAATTAAATCTTCTCTGGAGGAAGTAACAGAATCCAAGTGTCTAAGGATTTTACATAAAATGTCACTGTCCAAATGTAATAGGCATGTCAGAAAACAGGACCAAATGAATGGCAGCTAAGTGAAAAAAGATGGTAGAAATAGACATATAAATGATCCAGGTGTTTGAGTCACCAGATCATCTTCAAAACAATGGCAATCAATATGTTCATAAAGATGGGGAAATACTGAAGCTATAGTTAGAGTAAGAATATTAAAATACAAATAAAAAATTAGAACTTAAAATTATAATAACTGAAATTGAAAATTTAGGGATTTAATAACTGACTAAACACAGCAGAAGAAATGTTTAGTGAACTAGAGAACAGGTTCACAGAAAATACTCATATTTAAGCATCCTGGAAAAATTAAGGATAAATGGGATGTGGTAAAAAGATCTAACATATCAGAAC
Organism: Anoura caudifer; assembly: GCA_004027475.1. Classification (NCBI taxonomy): domain Eukaryota; kingdom Metazoa; phylum Chordata; class Mammalia; order Chiroptera; family Phyllostomidae; genus Anoura; species Anoura caudifer. The sequence continues at coordinate 171,976 of PVKU01003485.1, read as the reverse complement.
CCCATAAAAGAAGAAAGAATGAGAAATGATCAAATTTGAAGAAATGGTGGTTGCAAATATCCTAAACCTGATTAGAAATGCCAAGGCAGATTAAAGAAGTTCACAAATCCCATATGGAACGAAACCAAAGAAGAGCATACACAGGCACGTCAGAGTACAGCTGCTTTAAAAGAAAAGAAAAAAAAAGAAATTCTTAAAAGCATGCAATGAAAAAAAACAAAGGCACATTATCAAAGGAATAGAAGAAGACTGAAAGAAGTCTTCTCAGAGGAAAGTATTGAAGCTTGATGACAGCAGATATAATTTTAAAGTCCTAAAAAATGATTGCTGACCCATAAGTACATTTTTAAAAAATTCAGGTGAAAAAAACCACAACAAACAACCCTGGGAGAACGTGTCAACAGGAGACACATACCAACAGAAATGCCAGAGAGTTCTCCACCAGAAGGAAAGTGATCCCAGATGGAGCCACGGCAATGTGGGAAGGCAGGAAGAACAATGGAACATGTAAATATATGAGTAAATATATATGAATACCACCCTTTAAAACCATTAAAATGGCCTTAGGTAGTTTCAAATATATGTAGAATTTAAATATACAAAAAACTGCAACACCATTTTGGAAGTGAGGAAAATGAAGTTGAGAAAGTAAAGTACAAATTTAAAATGGACTCTAATAAATTAGCAAAAGATACCTGTTTAGTATCTAAGGTAAACACCAATAATACAAACAAATACCATTACCAAGTTAATAACAATTGAAAAAATGAAAGGAATACCTTATTAATTTAAAAGATATAAGATATTTTTAAAAAATAGGAAACATGAAACAGGCAGGCCGAGTACAAAGCAAATAGTAAAATGTAATATTTGTTTGTTTGTTTATTTATTTATTTATTTAAAGGTTTTATTTCTTTATTTTTAGAGATGGGGGAAGGGAGGGAGAGAAGGAGGGAGCAAGAGTGGAAGAGAAACATAGATAGGTTGCCTCTCATGTGCCCCCAACTGAGGACCTGGACTACAACCCAGGCCTGTGCCTTGACTGAATCAACCCTCTGGGTCGCAGGCTGGCACTCAACCCACTGAGCCACACCAGCAAAGGCTAAAATGTAAGATTTAAACTCAAATATAGTACTTGCAACAGTAAATGTAAATTGACTAAGTGATGCAATTAAGTATTGCAAAGCTCTTTGGACTGGATTAAAAGATGAAACCCAACTCTTAATTGCTTATAGGAGATACAAGTTAAAATAAAGATAGAAACCATGACAGAAAAATAGGTGGATAATGTGTACCACCCAAACATGAGCAAAAACAGATTTGGTTTAGTCATACTAAGTGTGAATCAAGCAGATATTGAGGGTAAATAAGCATTACTCAGGACAAAAACATTTGATACTGCTAAAGTGTCAGTTCGTCAGGAAGATACAATAAACTCACCTGTGAATTTGAACATTATTGCCTATTGCTTCCCTCTCTTTTCTGTCTCTCTGTCCGTTTGTCTCTCTCCATGTCTATTGTGTATGTTTCTATATGGGTATGTATGTATATATATATGTGTGTATGTGTATTTATATGTATATGTAGATAGAGAGAGAGACATATAATAAATCTATGAGAGAAAGACAGAACAATCTAACTAATACATAGGAAAAGTCTTGGACCAGAATTTTCCAAAGGACTCTATTGAAATGACCAAAAAGCATTCAAGAAAATGCTCAAACTTAGAGTCACCAGGGAAATTTAAGTTAAAACATGATGATACTACTACATACCTATTGGAATGGCAAAAATTAAAAATCGAGAACACCAAAAGTTGCGGGGAATGTGGAACAAATGGAACTTTTGTTTACTGTTGGTGGGAATTTAAATTTGTGAAACCACTTTGGAAAACTGCTCGACAGCACACGCAAACCATGACTCAGCAGTTTTACTGCTAGGTTCATTCCCAAGGTAAATGATCACGTGTGTGTGCACCAGAAGTTGTGTACCAGAGCGTTCAGAGAAGCGTTGTTTCGAACAGCCCGGAGCAACTCAAACGGCCATCAATGGGATGGATAAATACCTTTGGATACATTTCCACAAGTGAACTATGGAACAACGAAAACTTCTGGGGTCAAATCTCACAAACTATTGAGTGGAAGAGGTCAGACAAATAATAGTACATATATGTGCCCTTGGTGTGACCCCATTTAAGTTCACAAACAGTGACAATAATCTGTGGTGAGAGAAGTTTGATGTGCAGCTCCCTTTGAGGTGGTAGGTACTGGGATGCAGCAGGAAGGACTTGCCTGGGATACAGGTAAATAATATTCCATACTGTGGTAGTTGGATGGGTGTGTTTCCTTCTATAAAAATTTTTTGAGCTATATATTTAAGATTTTTGCATTTTCCTGTAGGTATACTTAAAAAAAAAAAAAAGGCTATACCTTCTATCTTGTGTTAGCCATGCCTGCAGGAATAGGCTTGATCTACTAATTTCTATTTGCCATGGAAAATGTTTTAGCATTTATGTAAATTAAAAAATGGGCTTAGTTCATGTATGGTTCTAGAATTTGTGTCATGTGTATTAAGATATGATGAAAACCATTTTATTAGAATATTCATCAGAGAAATAAGCAGAAATATTAGTACAGTGCAACATATTTTCTCCAATAAAAACAGAGTAATTTGATTTTTTTAGCACATGAATTGTTCATTTCTTTCCCTTATGTCTGTCAAGCATTAATTACTTCAAATTTATTTATTTTCTAATGTTTACAGAAAAATTCAATGGTCACGAATCAACTCTAAGATGGTTATTGTCATCCGAGGTTTAGTGGCTGACCATCAGTTTGCCTCCTTGTCGTGGTATGTGCCAGCCCCGCCATCTGAGCCCTGTGTCACAGTGACGGGGGGACCAGATGTCTTCACTCTTGCATAAGCTGCAGTCTGCCTGAGCACCTGCTGGTCACTTTGTTAGGGGAGGTTGGTCACCCAGATAATTAATTATGTAATTGGTGTCTGTGAAGACTTTTCTACCCAGCGCGATGGGAAGAAGTGGAAAGGGAAGGGAGCAAAGTTTGGGTGGACTTTAGGAGGGAAGAAACTCTCAAAGCGCATTTTCCCTCAGAGTATAAATAATCTTCCACCTACAATCTGCTTAATTACCTCCCCCCTTTTTTCTGGAACCTCCATCTAATTTAGACTTGATGGATTTGGTGAGAAGTCTTATCTAATCAGGATCTCTCTCTGATTTAAGGGGCCTTCCCTCCTGCACTTCAGGCTGTTGCAGGCATCGCTCCAAGATCCCAAGAAACAAGACTTGATGCACCAGAAAAAGCAGGGAGTGTCTCAGTTAAGTGAAATCTTTAATCCTTTTACAATCTATTGTAAAACAAGACTGAGCAGTCAAAATGAACTTTCCAAGATTATGTTTTATTTTTTAATCCTCAGCAGAGGATACTTTTTCATTGCTGAGAGAGAGAGAGAGAGAGAGAGAGAGAGAGAGACATCAATCAGTTCCCTCTGGTGCACACCCCAACTAGGGCTTGAACCCACAACCTACATATGTGTCCTGACTGGGGATCAAACCTGCAAACTTTCAGTGTACAGGACAATGCTCCAGCCAGCCAAGCCATACCTGCCAGGGCTCCAATATTATGTTTTGTTGCCTTTTTGTTGCAAAACAAAAAATTTTGGTTTTGGTTTTGTTTTGCTGGGTCAATTTAACACAGCTACCACAACACCCAAGCATGTATTTATTTAAAAACTGTAAGATTTTTGTTTTAGTAAATATCTTTTCTAGACTGGTGTGAAAATAATATGTAATGCAGAATGTTACAGAACAGTCATTGGGCCAAAAAAGCATAATAGAATACTGCTCACAGGTCTCATCCATCCTTTAGAAAGACACACACAGCAGTGGTGTATAGAAGTTATGTTCTCAGATATAATGCTGTGGCCGAAAAAACACTCCATCACAGGCTACACTTCATTGCCTTTGTTAATGAAATTGAAATTGAGCTGTAGGATAAAGATTTCTGTCTCTGATTCTAAGGCTAAACCTGCTACACACTCTTTTTCACCAAGAAGACTATCCATAGAGCTGCTTTAAGCTTCCTTCTGTTCCCTTAGATGTAATTAGATGCATAAATGGAAGAGGCTTAAATGCAGCTTTAATTCATCACAGGCAACCTTTAAAGTCAGCTTCACCTCCTTTTCCTCCACGGGCCAGTTTCAGTGTTATCTGTTATGGGGTGGAAATGTGGCTTGCATGCAAGTTAAATTCACTTACAAAAAATAAAGTTGCATTTCTGCATGTCTGTCTTGTGACTTTAAATTTCAAACTTATACAGTTGATAAGGAAGAGAAGCCACAGAAGAAAACGAAGGGAAATATGGCTCATCTTTTTGAAAATAAAATAATCATAATAAGCCAATAATGACAATATGATCATCATCAGCATTTTATACTCAGAGATTAAGTAATCTGCTGGAGGTCCCACCGCTGACAGTTGCTGAGACTGGGCTGTAGACTCAGGAAGATGGGCAGCAGAAAGACCACTCAGGACCCCCAAACTGTACTGCTTCCGTAAGAAAAAAGGAAATGGATGGGAAAAATAGGAAAAAATATAAGGAGAACTCACATTTTTGGAAATAGAGATAAAGAAGTTAGAGATGATGGGAAACTGGGAAGGGAGATGGAGAATGAATGAATGAGGCTCCCGGGAGACAAGAAGAGAAACAGTTGGAAGCAGGTGAGAAGCCAATAGCATCTTCCTCTGGGACAGAAAAAAAAAAAAAAAAGAAAAGAAAAAGGAAAGGAAAGATGAAAAACAACACGTGTGAAGACAAAAGTGCTTGGAGTGAGGAGAAATCATCACGCAGGGGCATTTATTAGAAGAATTCTACTTTTGCACAAAGGAAGGAGCAGGCACTCCTCTGAGAGTCAGGAAGATAAAGGGGGTGACAGAGGTTGAACAGAAATATGTGGGTGGAGCGGGGGGTGGAGGAATGAAGTCCTATGTGACACACGTGTGGAAAACTGCGTTGTTGCGGGTAGATACTGTTATTTCTTAAAATCTGGAACCTCAGTAATTTACATTTTGAGGTGAAGTTAAGTGACTGGGTTGTTATTAAGTGTGTGTGCAAAGGCAAAAATGGGGTGAGTGAGAGCTGAGATGTTCTGTGAGTGTAAGCTTTGGATTCTCAACCTTTTGATTAAAAAAGAATGTAAAAATCTGGTTATTAGCTTTTTATATTGATTACATATTGGGATAATAGTATTTCTATTGTGTTCAATAAGCTCACCTGTAAGTGGAACCTAATCAACAAAACAAACAGGCAAGCAAAATATAACTGGAGACATTGAAATTAAGAACACACTGACAGTAACCAGAAGGGAGGTGGGAGGGGATAATGGGGAAAAAAAGGGGGAAAGGTTTTCAGGAGCAACTATGAAGGACACATGGACAAAACCAAAGGGAGGTAAGATCGAGGGTGACAGGTGGGGATGGCTGGGGTGGAGGGGATGGGAAAATGGAGACAACTGTACTTGAACAACAGTAAAAAGAGTTAAAAGAAGATATATTGTTAAAATTGTTTTAAAAAAACGACATGCAGTCCACAGTTTTCAACACATCCTAGCCTGCAGGAGTTTGAGCAGCCACATTAGGGTCTGGACAGCTTCTGTTGCAAAAACAAATCTGATTTTCGTGAGAAGACTTTTCAAACAAAGAAAATATGACAGTATCCAAATCGATGCAGGCAATTCTGAATCAGAATCTCCATCCCTACACAAGGAAACTAAAGCGGAGGGGTCAAACTAGAAGTGCTTTGTTTAGACGAGAGCATCTCACTCTCAATATAGGGATCTCAGCCTCAGATCTCTTGCCCCACCCCCAAGTAAAAGTCTATAAAAAGATTCCTTTAAAATGATAAGTCAAAACATGAGTATTTGAAGCTGAATGAGTTAGAGGGAAATGTTTGGATTGATACAACATTAACTCTTCAACATTCTACTTATAAGTACAGTTTGGAATTTTTAACTAAAGCTTAAAATATTCGGCATGGAATAGCTGACACGTTCATGTATGCATGCTTGTTGCACTTTCTGCTGCCAAAACTGCATTGAAATAAATATCTAATATAATTTTTTATTTAAAGTCTTCAGTACTTATTATGTTATGTGAATGTTCAACTTACTATTTTCTGATAATACTCTTTTGTATTAATTTAATCCTCTCATAGTTAAATCAGAATTAGAATGTGTTTAATATTTACATATAAATTACATTTTTACTAATTTTTAAAATTTAAAGCCTATTACACTTTTAGTTTCATTGGTCTTGATAATCCTCTGAATTCCAAACATTCTAAAGTGAAATATGGGTATTAGCATAGTATTTCAAAATTATAATGAACAAATACTGGAATGCTGGGTTATCATTTTGCTGCAGTAATGCAATCAGAGCAATTGGAGAGACTAGCACTAAAATGACGGATCGCGATTTTCCATCTCTGCTTGCAGTTGATTAAAGACCAAGGAATCTAATAAACTGAGGGGAGAAGGAGGGGCAGTGAAGCTGGAATCTGGTTAAAATACGCTGTCATCCTCTCGGTGGGTGCCTCAGCCAAGAGCCAGCTGGAGGAATGAGGAACACTTTGATAATCTGGTGAATTAGATGCTTAAAAAATTATGGCAGCCCTGATGGGTGGGGCTCAGATAGTTGGAGCATTGTCCCATACACCAAAAGGTTGTGGGTTGAATTCCCTTCAGGGCACATGCCTGGGTTGTGGGTTCATCCTAATCAGGGTCCAGATGAGAGGCAACCAATGGATGTTTTTCTCCTTCTCTTCCTACCTCCCCCTTCTCTAAAAATAAACAAATAAAATATATTTTTTAATGATGGCAAAGGTTGAAGGAATGCACACTAGTCTGGGTCTCTAGGAAAGACTCCTAGAATGAAATATTTAGCTAAACTGGCCTGTCCGTGAAGCAGCCATCCTCTAACATAAGCAGGAAGCTGATGGATCGGGATGGGCCCCCAGAACCAGGGGCATCAGGGACAGTCTGCTGTAGTTGCAATCCAGGATCAGGAAACTCCTGTCCCTTCTGATCCAGCTGCCTCGTGACCACAGCAAAGTTGCCATCTGGATCCTGGAACATGGATTCCAGTTGCCACCAGTACTACCAATTGCCTTTCAACACCCACGAAGAAAATGACTGGACAAGGCTATGCCCTTGCAGCAAAACCTCTGTCTTCACTTGCCAGAAGCACCACGAACACGGCCTGTCTCACTTCTTCCAAATTTTACACAAATGGATCTATGCGGCAAGACCAAAATCACATCCAGAGCTCAGCTGTGAGTATGAGAAATCTTACTCTTAGTTTTGCACTGTCTGTAGATCAAGAAGACACAACCAGCAAGAAATATGGTTGAGCAAACTAGTCATAACCATTACAACTGGATAATAAAGCAACGCCATAATGAGCAGGTGTTAAATATCAATTGTTAGGATGAAGCGGGAAATTACAAAAAGAGATTAGGCCCACTTCTATGAGGTATCTGAAGTACTCAAACTCATAGAAACAGAAAGTAGAACAGTAGCTACCAGGGCCGGGGGGTGGGGCAAATGGGGAATTAGTCGTTCAATGGTACAGAGGTTCAGTCACGGAAGGTGGAAATTCTGGAGATCTACTGTACTACATTGTGCTTCTAATTAATGCTGCAAAGCAGACTTAAACATTAAGAGAATAATTTATGTTTTGTATTCTTAACCACAATAAAAACACAACAAAAAATTTTAAAAAGAAAAAAAGAGACCTTTGTACTTCAAGAACTTTGCAGCTGCGTCCAAATTTGGGCCTTGATGGTCATTCTGTACAGGGAACCACACTGAAGCAGGGCATGCCAGTTACCCTCACCTAAAACTCAAATGTCAAATGATTTGAACTGATCTGATGGTCAGTTTTGTAATATTAAGGATAAAATTGCCTAAAAACAATATCTACCTATGAAAGGCAATCTTGGATTATCTTGGAATTTAAAACAATAAGTAATTGTCCTCAAATTAAATTAGAATCTTTTCCCTAGGACATTCTGAGTGCTGCTGTCATAAATAGTTTACCTAAACAGTTCTGCTTACGCAGGTTTAAAAGACTGAGCTATTTCCCAAATAAATCACCTGAACAGAACAGATAAAGTGCAGAGCCTTTCAACTCCTTGCAAGATCACTGATCATTGTGACGTTTGTCATTCTCTTTTTTGTATTTTATAAACATGTTTGAAAATTTAAATTAGACAAAGAATGGAGAATTGATACAGTAGAAGGATCATATTTGATCATTGTACTTAGATACTTATTTTATGTGTTAAACAGACAAGGACCTAAAGCATAAAACTAAAACCCCTGGAGATTACAAACAGCTATAATTCCTGCAATCTGTAGCCAGCCCCAGGAAAACCAAATATCCTTGTAAGTTTTATATCAAGAATTATTTTAGTGTTTTGTGGCTTTGTTGTCTATAGGCTTGTGGGTTCATTGATTTTTGAAGGGAGAATAAGAATAAACAATTTTGGTAATTATATTGTGAAATTTAATAAATATCAAGGAATTGAGTTAATCTGATGTTCATAAACCTTGCTTAAATTTCTTAGAATTACTTGTTTTCAATTTATGAATGATTTCTCATTGCTAATTTCCGGATCAAATTTTTCTAAAGTCTTGTTTCCAATTCCCATATATAGTGGTAGCATCTTTCAAAAAGTCTAGTGGAAATGATGTGATCTATTGCCTATGTTCCAAATCAATATGTTCTCAGGTCAAAAAATATGGAATTCTATTGCATTACCTCATTCAGTCAAAGTTTCTGGGGGTTTTTCCATGGATAGTTTTAATGGCTTTTAAAGAGGAAGATTATCCCCCCTACGCGTCTCTGGGATAAAGGTTCTTAGTGAATCACAAAGGAGAAACAATTCCCCAACTGTTCCCTGACCTCACCTCCTCAAAGGCTGGATTTATAAACAAAAGGTGTTTCAGTATGAAGATAGAGATTTTGCACATGTTTCTTAACTCAGTAAAACTGGCTTCAAAGGTCATGTTTAGGGTGATCTCTTTAAACCCCCTGGAATCCCTCATCCTCATGTCTGTTTCATTCTGCTTTACAAATAATTTGATAATTTCCAGAGCTGAACTAGACAGTACAGAGACTCTGTCTGAATCACAGGCCAATGCTTGGAAGCAAAATGAAAGATGCTGTCCACTCTATGGTATCCAGATATTTGGGCGTGTGATATGGGGAAGACAATATGTCTGGATAATGCTCTCTGTGCCAGGACCGTGGGTGGCAGCAGAGGGAGGGAGAAGAAGAACCAGGACTAAGAGAACACAGGGAAACCAGGAAGGAGGAATAGGGAAGAGCGGGCTGGCCAGACCACACACAGGAAGCTCCTGGGAAATGGAGGTCAAGGATGAGAGGCAGGGCCCTTAAAGGGGCAAAAGGTCAGAGCACAGCCAGGCCAGTTTATTTAGGCTAACACTAGGTTTTGGCTTTGCAGAAGTGCAGGTGAGAAGCCTCTAATGTCAAGAATGCACCAAGGATTTTCTACCCTTTTTAACAGATAAAAAGTCGAGAAACTAGTTTCATCAACTTTGTCCTGTATTCCTTAAGAGTCTCCATATTTTCCTCAATGATAAGCCTTTTGCCCAGGATTACCTCTCTCTGTGACAGTATTTAGAGGGTCCAAGGGCAATTAGGTACCACAGTGATTGATAGTCACACTAGTAGAGCTTTAACCTCTATTTTAAAATTAAAAATCTCCTTGGAGGAATGGCAAATGAAGTCATAATAGTCTAGTTTGACATTAGGTTTATATTAGGATCTTAGAATGAATTAGAGAATATTTTCTTGGCTTCTATTTTATGGAAGGGATTGTGAAGAATTAGTATCATTTCTTCCTTGAGTATTTGGTAGAATTAATCAGTGAAACCATCTGGGCCTGGTGTTTCTTTTCTTTTTCTTTTTGGAAGGTTATTAATTATTGATTCATTTTACTTAACAGATACAGGCCTATTTAAATAGTCTATTTCTCTTTGTGTGAATTTTGTTAATTTGTGTCTTTCTAGGAATTGGTCCACTTCATCTAAGTCATCACATTTGTGGACATAGAGTTGTTCATAGTATCCCTTTATTATCATTTAAAAATATTTTTGAGGAATAATTGCAAATGTCACTTTATATATTTCAAGTGTGTATTATTCTTTTAAAGTTCATGGACTTGGTAACGATGATCTCTCTTTAACTTCTTTAACTGGCAATTTGTGCCTTTTCTCTTTGTTTCCTGGTTAGTCTGTTTACAGGTTTATCATCATTTTTATTGATTTTTTCCAAAAAACAAGCTTTTGGTTTTATTGATTTTTTTCTCTGTTGTTTTCCTGTTTTGAATTTCACTGGTTTCTGCTCTTATTTTTTATTTCTCTTCTTCTGTTGTTTTGTTATTAAAAGGTTCTTTTCTAGTTTTCTAAAGTGGAAACTTAGATTACTGATTTCATAAGCTTCTTCTTTCCCAGTGCGCCTGTCCAATGTGACCACCTTTCCTCCAAGCACTGCTTTCATTGCACCCCGCAAATTTTGGTGCATTGTGTTTTCATGTGGTTAAAATAATTTAATATTTCTTTTGAGACTTCTTTGACCCACCCTGGTTAAAATTATATGCTTTAAAATTTAGTATTTCTAATCTCTTTCCTTGCTTTACTTTTTCTCCCCCTCCGTTACTTGTAACCTGCTAATTTACCATATAATTTCTTTATTGTGCATTTTTCTTGTCTCTCTGTTAGAATATGAGTTCCACAAGACAGAGCTCAGGGAACTCTGTCAGTTTTGTTTAATGATGTAGTTCAAGTATCTGTACCTGTGCCAGATACACAGTAGGCACTTCGTGCACATTTGTGACTGAAGTAAAAGGAATTTTATAAAAAGCTTGACACATAGAATGGGAGAGAGGAAGAAACAGCGCCTTTGAACCAGGATTTTTTTTTAGCTTAGATATTGGAGGTTTTTAATTAATTTTTTTTTTGCTTTTTAAATTCTATTTTGATTTTTGATAAATTAAACTCTATTCGATATCTAAGGGAAGATTTTTCTGCCCATTTGTTGTCATCTGATTGGAACAGAATATCCTTTTAATATTGTTTCCACGTCTCCAGAGTCCGATTACAATTTCTGGCAACTCTTAGTCAGAGACCTACAATTTCCAGTTAAACTAAAAAATTATTTACTTTGTGAATCACAGCACAGAGATCACATTTTTATGTCTATAAAGAAAGGAAGAATTTATATAATTGATCAAGGTTTATTTCTGTTTGGGCACAAAAAATAGCATGAGTTTTCTCAGATGATGCAGTTGACCAAATCCATTAAGATATGGGAGGCCAGACTGAAATCCTTAAAAGCCAGAATTTGGAGCAGAGGTTTATGCTTTAAAAAAGTTCACCTGTAGCACCCATTCTGCTTCATTTTTCTGTCACAAAACATCATTTAATGGAAGAATATGATTTAGTGTTTATCCAAGAAATATTCATCATCACTAAAGCTGCTTATCTAAGGCATTGCACTGATGCTGTTGATAAAGGGTACCTGGCTACTTGTAGGCGTACATTTACATAGCAATTTTATTACCTGAAAAAAAAAAATACCAAAGAATCCTATACTTTCATACAACTTGCTCAGCACTACTCTTCTCTTAGTTTCTATCCTGCCTCACTCCAGGCAAAGAGAACTGTCAGAAAGTTGTAGATAAGCCTTCGCAGAATGTCCAGCATGGATATGGTTAGGGGAAGGAAATGAGATAACACGTATGAATAGAATCCCTGTTCTGCGAGTCATTATCTCTCTTGTACAGCTCGGTTCCCAACTGTCTTGCCCGTGGACGAGTGCAGGGGATGATGTAGAAGACTGCACACTACATAGTCTATTTCCAAGACTCCTTTGCAAGCTAGCTTCCAGCTGGGTCCTGCAAAGGGGGAAATAATGGAAAACTGGATGATGAGATAAGGGAAAATGCTTCTCCCCCTCCCCGCCACCCCACCACCTTCCCTGCTTCTGGTGGGGCTCAGGCAACAGCTGCAGTAGCACTGGGAGTGTAGCTTTTCAGTGGTACTGCAGTGTGCATCTCCAGATTCCTGTTCAGTTGTAGTTGTGCCGTGTTAACACAGGGCAGCCCATCGGTACCTCTGTCCACATCACATTTTGGTTTAGAAGCAACAGTAGCATCCTGATCTTTAATGACCTCTTTCTCCTTTCTGCTGTTCCAGCTCCTCAAACACCTTTATAACCAACTCTCTTCACTGAATCATTTTCTTTTTAACAATTTTAAAGTGAGTTTAATTTTTTGACTAGTCCAGATATAAGAACACATAGTATGAATAGGGATCCTAGAAAACAAACCCTCAGAGATGGAATCTGGGACTTATTATTGACTGGGTGGTGCTTGAGCCTGAATAACCTGAAATGACAGAGGAAAATGAAATACTCAGAAACTATGGTTATAGTGGCCTGGGATAAGTTGTCTCCTGCAGGAAAGACTGGGAGACCAAATTGTCTGCTGAGACTAGAAGTGATGATTGCAAGAACTCTAAAGTTTGTTGGCGACTTCTGACTTCACTCAAGAGTTACAGAAAGAAAATAAAAAGCTCAGTATTTTTAGCTCCCAGCTCCATCTTAGTCAGACAACCACAGACCTTTACTGATGGCCCAGGAAGAATGTCTTGTCTACAGTATTCTATAAACTCAGGACTGATGCATTTGAGAATCAGACTCCAAATTTGTTCCTGTGGGCTGTAGAATTGTGATGTAATTAAAATTCACTGCTTCACAAGGTCACTTACATGAAAGTTAGGGTGATGATTGGTAAGGGATGGGACCTTGAGAACCTTGAGAACTGGACTAGGAATGGGGACATTTGAGAGTACTCACATGAGTCTAAGAACCTGGAAGCCTGAAACCTCCCCCCCCTCCAGGGTCTTTTGCCATCAAAGGAGCTCCTCCTCCCCTTTCCAAAGACTTTATCATTCCCTGGCTTGAAAAGCCAGCAATTACCTCCCAGGACTTAGTCTCTCTTTCTCCTCCTGATCTGTCTATAACACCCATCTTTGCCTCCAGACCCACAATTAGAAGGAGATCCCAGAATGTTCTAAGGGATTAACATGCCAGATAGCAGTGCTTAATTGCAAAGTACATATGTGTGGGGACACGGTGATAATCAGTTTCAGCTTGCAGAGATTTTTGGCAAAAGCTAATTTTTCAAAGTCCTTAAGTATAGAATATACCAGCAGCCTACCTTATAACTGGTACACTCAAGGACTAAGAAGTAAAGACTTAAGTCTACACAAAAAGAGTCATGTTCTTTCACTCAGTTTCTAGACATGAGGCAGTTCAAAGACCCAGACCCACCTAAATGAAGGAGAAGTTTGGTATCCTGGTTACCAAACCCTAACAGCAGCTACTGGTACCCCTTGAGTTCACAGAGTTTGTGACACATCTTGGCATAGATTCAGATTCTCTAGGCCCATGCTGTGCTGTGAAAGATCTCCTTTATAATGGAGGATAATATAAACAGGGTACATATTTGTATCCTGTGTGTTAGCAGCTTGACTGGATATATTTATTCTCTAGAAATTTCCAACATATATTCATTAGCTATAAAATTATTTTCAAAATAAACAACAATTTAAAAGCAAAAATCTTCACAGGACAAGGTATTCTCAAACTAACAAAGCTTATGACATTTCTTGTCTGTTCATTGGCTTCTGGTCATCCCCTCAAAGGAAACGGTATTCCAGGAGTTGAACAAGCTTATTGACTTGAAATACATGATGTTCTCTTCTAAAATTATAGAAAAAATGGGTTAATAAAGAGCATTGCTTATTTTGTCTTTGACTTTTCTTAAATCTGTGAGACTTCCTACCATTTGGTGCTAGCAGAGGACAAAAACAATGACTAACAAAAATATTACAGTAAAAACTTGAAAATGTGATTTCCTCAAATAGTACATTGTGTTAGCCTGGTTGGGCTGTCGTGGTCAAATACCACCAACTAAGTGGTTTCAACAACAGAAATTTATTTTCTCACAGTTCTGAAGTCTAAGATCAAGGTAAGAGCTCTCTTCCTAGCTTGTATAATGTCTGCTTTGTCCTCACACGGCTTTTCCTTTGAGCTCTCCAGGGCATCTTCTGAGAACTCGAATTCTATTGGATTGGGGCTCCAACCCTTAGAAGGGCTCCACCCTGCTGACGCCATTTAACCCTAATGACTTCCTTGGAAGCCCTGTCTCCAAATACAGTCTAACGGTGGGTGTTAGAGTTTCAACACATGAATTTTGAGGAGATTCAAACATTTAGCCCATAACATATATCTACTCTCAGCCCCACTGAGTGGTTCAGATACACAGATTGCAAGTACATTTCCTGGGAGTAAAATTTTGTCCTACCCTAAATGACATCCTTGTTTACATCGCTGTTTCGGGGTGTTCTGAGACAGATGCCAGCATTTTCAGGGATTGTATCTCCTTAACATATGGAAAAAGACATGCCAGGGGAAGTTTCCAGTTCCTTGGTGGTTACGACCAATTATGCTATTGCCTCTTTGAAGATGGTCAGAGCACTCATAAAACGCATTTGTCCTAATACTCGTTTCACATGTTCCTTAGAAATACATGATACAGAAAAGTTCTGTATCTTTCCCATTTTTTTCCTGTAGAACCAGGCTGATTTATTTTTCTTTGCTAGTAAAACCAAAAAATCATAGCTGCTAAAAGAAAGAGCGCCTCGTCAAGATGAGTGCCTTCTGTCAAGTGCCGTACATTTTCCCCTTCGCTTTGCTAGCAAGGTGAAAGGCAAGGTGTAATTAGCACTAATAGCTTGCTTTTCTAGCCCCATCCCACCTCACCCCCAGAGAAAAGTCAGTGTATTCCACATTTTCATAATGAGCAGAAAGTATGTGGGGCATGCAACTGCATTTAGGGAGCCAGTGGTTTAACCCAGATCACCCCTCTTTAGCTTTCGGGTCTTGCTTCTGGGCAAAGACTTGGAGCAGGCTAACATTTGAAGCTGCTTTGAAAATGACCTCATTTCTGTCTCCTCACTCAGATGACTTTAGGGAGTATTTTGTTCTAGGACATCATGCTCAAGCCCATGGTAGGTACTCCAGAAAAAAAAAAAAAAAAAGATCTTTAAGTAAGAGTTCTTAATTTCCCATGGGAAAAAATGACTAAAGAGGAGTGTAAAGCCAAACTTTTAAAGGGGTGGGGGGAATTCTTCCTAACACTGTGATGTAGCAATGCTAAAACATCTCCCCTTAGCCCACGTGCATTCCCATCCCACTTCCCTCATGGTAAATCTGTCAGAGAAGAATTCAGATCTGCTTGGTTTTAGATCAATGAACTCAGTTGAATCTGGGGGATTCCATGAACTCAGTTTCACCTCTCAACTGGCTTCTGTGTATTACTATTACAGGGTTGCTCTATGTCCCAAATATCTCTTTAAGCCAATAGATTTCTTTGTTTGTGTAGTGCATGTGAATAACCACTAAACACACTGTTATGTGTGGGGGATAGGGATAATAAAATGAGTATGACACAGTTTCTTCCTTTGAGTTCTTGCTGGAGGAAAGCAAGTGTTTACATATAGAAATAATCACAAGACAGGGAGGCCCAGTAATTGTAGGGATCTGGACATGGTAGAGGGATGGTAAGATAAAGTAATTGGTCTGAGAACCAGCAAAAGGTTAGCGGGTATTCAGGGAATGCTTACTAGCGGAGGTAAGAAAGCCTGAATAGGGTTTTTAGGGAAGAACAAGAGTTTTCTGGTAGAAATGGTGAACGTGTTATGGGAAGAAGCAGAGTGAATTGAGGGATCTGCAACAGCAAATGTCTAAAGTTTGAAAAAACATAAGTGAGCGTGCCACCAAAAATGTAGGCAGATTTGTTTCTTCAAACTATAGAACAGATTTTAGCTTATACTCGGGAACTTAAAGAAAAAAAACTCATACAGATTGCATAATTTTAATTAGTGGGGGACAATAGTGAGCTTCTAGAGAAGCTGTGTCCAGTGGTCTGCGCTTTGACAAGAGAAGAGTCTCAATAGATCTTGTGTTGGGCTTCTGATTTTATGAACAAAGAAATTGGGGCCCAGAGAGGTTCAGTGATTCACTCAAGACCACTTAGCTTTTTTATCATAGAGATGAGCCACAAAACCAGGTTTCTTACTTCTAGTTTGTTCTTTCCTTAAATCATAATATACCTCCACCTCCATATTCAAGTCACTGATGAATTAAATCTTGGAGAACAATAGCTTTAAAATGGAAAAAAAATATGAGTTGAGCACAATATTTACAGGCTGCAAATACTTTTTCATCAGATACATTGCCATGGTAGCATTGGAAGGGAGGGCTGCTCTTCCTCTGCCTAGTATGTCAGAGAAATGCCCCTGATTCAGTGCCGTTGCATGAGTGATGGCAGGGGTCAAAGATGTTGTACTGGTCTCATTGCTGTGTCACCACACAGTGTCATTCTACTGGTGATGACTGTTGCTTCTTTTTCTTTGTCATTCTCCATATGCCTCAAATTGGCTGCCATTTGCAACACCAGGAGATTTTTTTTGACTTTTGATCCTTTCAGCCATCTCAGCTATCCAACCCATTATTGATAGGAGAAGAGTGATTGGGAGAAATAGATAAGAATTCATGAAGGTGTTTGTATTAACATCCTAGTAGTATGCTTCCTGCTGAGATATATTCTCTCATGTTTTTACCCAATCTTCTCATAAAAATGTCATTTTGGAGAAGTTATAGTTAATATTCTTAGACCATGCAAATCAAATCAGTGCCATCTTTTGGATTTTTGGTTCTCACTTATTAGTTCATCTATTTATTCATTTCAGTCCCTACTATGACACAATCTTTGTTCACTGAAAAAGAAAAAGTGAAGTCCTTTTTATCTCAAGAGGTTGCAGTGTGTTGAATGAAATGAAAAAATTCTTTACTTGGCCAATTATTTCTATTTCTATGGTTGTTTATGGATGCAACTGTTAGATTTTAATGTTTTATGAAAAGTAGAAATAAATGCTGTGTCTTTATGACCCAACTTATTGATGGATAAGTTGAATTGGTCTAGATGCTCTTGGAGTATCATCTCAAATTAATTACTACCCTCTGGCCACAGGTGTGTATTTCTGCTTGGTCCTAAATAAGTGATAAAATGATGCATCATAGGCCAGGTAAACAAACATTTCTGTTACGGACTGAGTTGTGCTTCCAAAATTTACATGTTGAAACCTTAATCCTCAGTACCTCACAAAGTAACTGTATTTGGAGATAAGGTCTTTAAAGAAGTAATCAAATCAAAATAAGGTCATTAGCGTGATATTTAATCCAATATGACTGGTGTGCTTATAAAAAGAGATTAGGGCACAGACAAGTACAGGGGAGACATGTGAAGGAACAAGGAGAAGCCCACCCTCTATAAACCAAGGACAGGGACTGCAGGAGAACCCAGTCCTGCCAACTCCTTGGTCTTGGATTTCCAGCCTCCACACTTACCAGAAAATACATTTCCATTGTTTAAGCCACCCATACCTATTGGACTCCATTATGGCAGCCCCAGCAAACTAATACAGTTACTTATTTGAATAAGGAAAATTATGTAATTATGTTTTTAATGATTCAAAATACCCTAGGCTGTGCTTGGTGACAACCTCCTTATTTACCAGCTGAGTATTTTTATGTAAGTGTAAATTAAAAGAAAACCTCCATTGTGTTTGAGTCCTTATGCATTTTGGGGTCTATTCATTATAGCCTATAGGTTACCATAATTATTAGAAATGGGAAGTGAACATTCCAGATAAGGAAACTAGTTATGGTAGAATCTGTGACTATCCCAAAAGCCTATGGAAAGAAATCAGTGTTTCCAGGAAAAATAATTTATCTGTATTAATCCCCTATTAATGTCTTCTCTCAGGTTTTATCAGATTCTTTTAAAGGCTCCTATTACATTATGGGTCAATGATGCTAAAATGATGATTAAGTATTAGCAGAACATATATTTAAATTTGAGAATGGCTTAATGTGTTCTTTAAGAACCCAAATTCAACATGCCTGACTTTGTATTTGGCTGGGCATGTGTCCGGTGAGCAAGCAGAATGTGATTATTAGTTCTCAAGAGTATTATTTTCAGGGCATGGAAAGAAGCAGTGTGCTGTCTTGTCCCATGGTGTTTTGTAAGGCAGTATGGTCTCCTGGTGAGTTTGACAGCATTTACTTTTAAAAATAAGGTCATTTCAAAACTCATTTGCATAATCAAATTATCTTTCAGGGTTATTAATGATAAATGAAATTTAGTGATAAAATCCAATTTCAATGATAAGGGCCAAAATTGGTCAGATTATGACTTCTGTTATAAAACATGCACAGAGTTTTTTAGATTTTTAAAAATTCCTGATGATAATTAAATTCATTTATTCTTTTTAACGAGAACATTTTATGCCTTGCTTTTGAATAGTGGGTTATTGCTGTCATCACACTCTTGCTCCACAATATGCCCATAATAGAGGAAGAGAAGTTAGTAGTTTAATTTTGTAGATGAGAAAACTAAGACCTAAGAAGAGGTGATATCTTTCTCAAGGACCCAGCTGGCAAGCTAGGAGTCTCAAAGATTAATTTTTTCTGCTTATACCATTCATTTATATATTCTTCTCTGCATTTTATACCTTTTCAAACAAAGTATCTGCTGGACAAAATAAAGAATTAATGGAGATGTCGGGTCATTGTATTTGAGAACTTGAGACTGAGGGAATCCAAAGAGACTAATAAAGTATTATTAAGAAGCAGAACTCAATTACGTCTGTAGAGCCCACCGAAATATACATGCAGAGTGCATCCAGAAGCTCAGACATAAACGAGCTAATAGATGTAAAAACATCTAACACAGTGCTTGGCATCTCTTGGGCTCTCAATAAAGACTAGTTGGATTGTGTGTGTGTAAAGCCATCTCATCCAAACCTTCACTTTCTTGAGTATCTCATTTGCAGAAGATAGACTTTTGATTGCTCTTCACTCAAGGGTCATTATCTCATGTGTGAGGAAGTTCATAAAGAAAAGCTAGAGGCAGAACGAAGAAGACAACCTCAGACAACTGGCTTCTTTTTCTACGTCCAAAAATATAAACAATGACCAGGCAGATCTTGCACTGTGAAAAGCATAGACAAAAATGTGTTTCCCTAAAAAACAGCAACATTTTAGGAAGCCTTATTATTAATTCAGAATTTCGACACACGTATTTCTAATTGTAGGATTCTACTGGAATTTGAAATACGTTGTTTTAAAAAAGCAAGAATATGAGTGCCTTCCTAATTCCTCAGTGACTGTTTTCTTCTTGAAACTAATTTTTATTCTATCTGGCTTTTAAAAATTTTGTTGACACCATCTCACAGCCACTAAACGCTCACTAACTATGCAAGGACAAAGGCATTGGAGCAGAGTAGAAGGCCAGGCATCAGAAAAGGAGGCTTCTTGTCCTGGCTCAGCTGCTAATTACCTGTGTTACGTTGGGGTAATTTCTTTTACTTAAGGAAGCTTTGTCTTTTACACCTGAAAAATGAGGAGCTTACATAAGGTGACCTCAAATGATTCTTCCCAAAGCCTAGTATTTCCAGACGAACATTTCCTTATTTGTGTGTGTGCGCTGTTTTGTAAATATTTTGAAGGATTTGAGAGCAAAGATATGTCTTTCATGACATTAGATCCTATAATCAATAGACTTAATACATCTCTTTTATTGGACACAGGAGTGAAATGTCCAGGGCACTTTTGGAGGGCTCTTCCCTACCCCCCCAATCTCCTGCTCTTGCTTCTCATTCCTCTGATTTCTAAAGGTTTGTCATTTTAATGTGATAGCAGAATTTCTTAGCATCTTCTGCTTTATATCTTTCAGTTGTATTCCTCCTATGTGGGCCTTCATAAACACACAGTCCTGCAAAGGCAAAAGAGGAACATAGTTGGGAACAAGGGTGCCCGCTGAATATCTACACAGATGGAAGGTTTTGGAAAATGCCACAGGCAGAAATTCAAAGGAGGGTACTGTCTCTCCCTGTAACTCTCTGGATTCACAATCCAGTCTCACGATAGATCACAGGTGTGCAAGTGCTTTGCTGCTTTATGGGGGAGATTAGCACATCATACTCAACTGCACTGAAAATGATCTCTTGACAGATTTTTTTTTCTAGTAAGAAAACAGTAGCTATCTAATTACTTACTACTCAAGTTGAAATTCAGTCCTGAAGCTATTTAGATTTAATCTAGGCTTTCTTCCTGCAGGTGGGTAGGAGTAGAAAACTGTTTCTCACATTGTTCAAGGATCTTATTTCAGTGACTGTTTTCATTTCAGTGAGGTAGTGTGTCTGGTAAATACCTCAAAGATCAGAGCTTCCCATCTGAATTTGTACGCTAGGTTAATCGCTAATCTCAAATCTTCAACATCCTATAAAATACAATTCCCCAAAGAGACGTTTTTCAGTTTCATTTTTTGAAAACTGGAGAAAACTTGACTTTCTCCCTTTTCTCATCTCCCTCCTTTCTCTTACTCTGTTTTCCCCTTTATCAGAAGGCTATAGGCAGAAAAGGGTCAGTCAATTATTTTGCACAAGCATGTGCTCATTTGTTATTTATTAAATGATTGTATGAATGAATGGAGTAATAGATTTTGTTTATTTACCTAATTTTCCTCAATTTAGTGATGGATTCTAGGTTGAATAAAATTTTTATTCAACACTTATTTTGCACTTATAAAAAGGAATTATGCAACAAAAAAGTTACCAGCTAGAATATGATTAGAAAATCACCCCACTGAATGATTAAAGTACCAAAAATGAGAGGAAATTTACATACAAGCATCAACAAAGCATTATTATTGATAGAGGGCTGAAAATGAATAGAAAGCAAGTAAGAAAGGAAGTTACATGAGTGTAGTTATTGAAATGCTGTATACTGAGCTACCTGACTGAACAGACAAAAAGAGTTGAAAATGGATGATATTGGTGATTTTCCTAACCCTTGGCAAAATAACCAACTATAATTGGGGGATGTACATGAACAGTAAGTAGACCACCCTCACCTCCTGCTCCATGACAATTACTTTTTATAGAACTTGCTTTTCCAGTTGAAACTCAGAGTCAGCTACTTGTAGATCCAAACAGAAAATGTCCTGGTAATTGGAAATCTGGGTAATATTCTTTGAAATATTAACCATTGTGAATCTCATTAGATATTGATCGCCCTATGAATATCCATGTTTTATCAATTATGTTTTGTTTTGCTTAGAGCCACTTATACGTTTGCCAAAGCTATCAGCATAAATATCACTATCATTATGAATATTAATAATACCTAACATTTGTACAATGGTTCATAGCAGCAGAAGCAAACTGGGTTCCACTCACTCAACTCAGCCTACAGACATATTTTGTTGGCCCACACTATATAGTAATTTTGAATTGATTACCAACATTTTAAAATGGGATATTTTACATAAAAGTCCAGATTTCTAGTTTTCTTGAGGAGATAGATGATCTGGGAATACAGGGACCTCATTGTCCATATGGGAATCATTTCATGACAATAACTGGTCAAAGCTGAGCAATAACAGCCATCTTTTCCCCCATTTCAGATGATGTATTTTTTAAAAAATATATTTTATTGACTATGCTATTACAGTTGTCTCATTTCCCCCCTTTATTCCCCTCCACCCTGTATACCCCCTTGCACCCGAATTCTCCCAGCCTTAGTTCATGTCTGTGGATCGTACATAGAAGTTCTTTGGCTTCTATATTTCCTATACTATTCTTAACCTCTCCCTACCTAATTTCTACCTACATTTATACTACTTATTCCTGGTAACTTTTCCCTCATTCCTCCCTCCCCTGTCCTGCTGATAACCCTCCAGATGATCTCCATTTTTGTGATTCTGTTCCATTCTAGTTGTTTGCTTAGTTCATTTTTGTTTTTGTGTTTGATTGTTGATAGTTGTGTTTATTGTCATCTTACTGTTCATGTTTTTTATCTTATTTTTCTTAGATAAGTCCCTTTCACATTTCATATAATAAGGGCTTGGTGATGATGAACTCCTTTAACTTGGCCTTATCTAGGAAGCACTTTATCTGCCCTTCCATTCTAAATGAAAGCTTTGCTGGATAAAGTAATCCTGGATTTAGGTCCTGGCCTTTCATGACTTGGAATACTTCTTTCCATCCCCTTCTTGTCTGCAAAGTTTCTTTTGAGAAATCAGCTGACAGTCTTATGGGCACTCCTTTGCAGGTAACTGTCTCCTTTTCTTTTGCTGCTTTTAAGATTCTCTCCTTATCTTTAATCTTAGGTAATGTAAAAAAAAATCACCTTTAATCCTAGCTTACTTTTAAACTATGTTAGCTGGGTTCAGGCCTTCATTTAATCCAGGGATGATTTAATCCCTACTTCTGGCAGGGATACTTTCTGATAGTTGTACAGTTGACCCATGTATTACTTGGTTTTTCCTCTCTGGCTGGTGGGAACATGAACTATTCTTAGCCCTTTGTGAGCCACAGAAATTGATTAGCTGAAGGTTTTTTTAAATTGGCTCTTTCTCCAGCCTGAGAAGTTTCTTCGCATGTGGGTTTAGATCAGCACTTCACCCAAGACTTGAAGGACTCCTGCAGATCCCTGGAGTTTCCTCTCTGTGCAGATAGTTTCTGGTAGTCAGCTTCATAAATTCTATCAAAGCCAGTCTCCCTGAATTCTGAGTTTTTTATCCTTAACTCAGCGGGATGTTCAGGCCCAGTGTGGACCCCTTCTCCCTGTGTTACTGCCAGGAAAACACTTCCAGGCAGTAAGCTGGGCCAGTTGTAGGGCTGACCTCATTCGCTTTACTCTCCTCAGGGATCCCACCCCATGCTGCTTGTTGTTTAATGTGTAAAATTGTTGTTTGTGTATTTTGCCCAATTATTTATTTCATGCAGGGAGGGTAAATCTAGTACCTGTTACTCCAGTACCGCCAGAAGAAGTCAGTTCGGGTCTCTTTCAAGATAGAATTATATCAATAGCTTAGAGACTAAGAACGCTCAGCATGTTTGCCATTTTTCTAATATTTTGTACAAGAATAATTTGGCATGGGACCTTACCAATGCAATTTTGTCAGTTGTACCAACTTATTCTTTGAGCTGTAAAAATGAACTAAGCCTTGAAAATGGATTAAGAAACTGTACTTTCTACTGGCAATTTTGGGGCATGTGGAATATTCTTCAGACCTGAAAAAGAAGTGACTATTTTCTGAGAGATTAAATCATGACAATAAAGATCCACTTGCCTAGTAGAGACCTAAGTTGTGGGCTTACTTTTTGCACCGGCCGGGTAGAAGGAAGCCAGCACCGTTTGGCATGAGCCAAACTATGTGGCTTTTTGGAACTCCCATCATTGTAATATCGTTGTTTGTTTTGTATTTTGTAGTGGAAAGACATTGTCTCTAGAATGATTTCTTTTCTATTTTTATTTATTCATTTTTACTCTGTGAAGGGCATCCCTTTAGAACATTAGTATAAAATAGCAGCTCTTTGGTCAATTTTGATTATCTACTCTTTTGTAGTTTGCAAAGCACTGAATAAATTACTGACATTTTTATCTTAATTGGAGTTTGGGGTAAATAGTACTCTATCATATGGATTCCTAAGTAGTTTGTTGAGAAAAGAGTTTGTGTAGAGTATTACTCTGAGCAAATAGGACGTCAGCAGAAGGGTGGGGCATGCAAGGAGGAGGGAGAGATGGTGGGGAGAGGAAAACTTTTAAGTAGCAGAAAGTCCTAAAGTTTGCCTGCTGTGGTGGGTTGAATCGTATCAGCCAGAACATGTTGAACTTCTGGCCCCTAGTCCCTGTGGATGGGACCTCGTTTAGAAATAGGAGATTTGCAGAAGTATTCACTTAAGCTAGGGTCGTACCGGAGTAGGGTGGGTTCTTCTTCTGATAGGACTGGTGTCCTTACAAGAAGAGAAGAAGAAACACAGGAGCTACACAGAGACATGTTCATGTGAAAGTGGAGGCAGAGATGTTCAAGTGCATCAACAAACCAAGAAACACCCAGGACCACTAACCACCAGCAGAAGCTAGGGCCAGGCAAGGAAAGAACCTTCCTCAGACCCTTCAGAGAACACAGTCCTGCCGGCACCCTGATTTCAGACATCTAGCCTCCAGAGCTGTGAACCCACAAACCTCTCTTGTTTCAAGCCACTCAATTTGTGGTGCTTTGTTACAGCAGTCCTAAGAAACTAACACAACCGCCCAAGCCTGAATTTTGGCTTCACCACTTACTATTCTGTAATAAAGCACTTAGCATCCTGCCTGGCAAGTAGTAAGTACTTAATACATTTTAGCTAATATTAGCTTGAAGGGAGAAAAACACCAAAAGGTAAATTTTGCCCCCAAATATGACTACTATAGACTCTGATAATTATAATGCCAAAGAAATCATTAGGGTACTATTATGTGATAAGTGAACAGTAAGAGGTCCACTTAAATACTTTGTTCAGAGATGTAATAATAATGCAATGATTCTGCCATCCAGCTATCTACCCATCCATGTTTGTATTTATTTTCTGGGCAATGATTTGTTCAAACAACCAATTTCAATGGTCTCTGGGATAAAAGTTAACTAAATGTCACAATTTAGTGCTGAGCATTTTTTTGCCCAGCTGTGTCAAAGCTGAATTTGTGTTAATTTTATATGGATGCGAGTCTGCTTTTCATTTTTCAAAAATGTTCTACAGGTCCTTTAAAAGTGACATGAAATGCCTTCCTCAAATTGCCTGTTATTTTATGCCTTGCTGTTGAGCAAGTCTGCACACATCAGAAATAATTGGGCCAAATGTCACTTTGGAAGCCCAGAAGAACTTCACTTTCAAAAAAAAGTCACAGAGAGAAAACGAGATCAGATCAGGTCTGACATCCCAAAATGAAGAGAGTTTTTCACTTAGAAATGTATTCTAGTATAAGGGTACCTGAGTGCGGTGGGGCTGAGGGAAAAGAAGCATTATAGAAAAGTCAGGAAATAGTGGAGTAGTTCTCAATATTAGAGGACTCCAGCAGCCCTTCTCATTGTAGGCACTATGCCTTCTCCGTTCATCCAGGTTTACATTCACGTATGCGCACACACGCATCTCTGTGGACTCACCCACACAAACTGGTTCTGCCGAAATTCGTCACTGTTTGCTGTCATGTTATAGGGAAAGAACTGACAGGGCGATTAGAAGGAAACAGATGAAGATTACAGACAGATGGGGAGGGGTGGATCATAGAATCATTAGGAATTCGCAACAGCTGACAATAAAGAGGAGACAATACCCGAGCAGACCAGGCAAAGACGATCAGAAGGAGAAAGTTTGCAAAGGCAGCACCTTCGTCATCACTTTCCCTGTCCTATGTTCACGCAGAAATGAGTGTATCTGTGCACGTGGATGGAAGTGTATTTCTCATCCAATGTTGAGACGAAGTAAAAATGTTAAATTGTGTTTGCATCTAATCATCTTCAAAATGCCCCTCTGCATGACAGACCTAGAAAAGATAATTATTTTAAATTGCTCTTCTTTCTTTTTTTATAATTGAGATATAATTCACTATAATATTGATTGGTTTGGCGTATATAGCACACTAATTTGATATAGGTATGTGCTGTATAATGTTACCACAAGAAGTTGAGCTAAGATTCCTCACCACGCAGGGTCATCCATTCATTCGCAGATGGACACTCAGGCTGTTTCCATTTCTTGGCCATGGTAAACGACGCTGCAATGAGCAGGGGAGCGCAGATGTGGTTTCGACACGGTGGGCTTGTTTCTTTTACATGTACACCTGGAAGTGGAGTTACAGGCCCATATGGCAGTTCTATTTTGAATGTTTTGAGCAACCTCTACATTTTTTTCCACAGTGGTTGCACGAGGGTTTCCTTTCCTTTATATCCTCATAAATACTTGTTATTTCTTATTGATTTCCCGCTATTGTTTTCTTTTTAAAATTCTTTTTCTAAAATTTTGTTTCAATTACAGTTCACATTGAATGTTAATTTGTACCAGTTTCAGGTGTACGGCATAGTGACTAGACAATAATATACTTCACACATTGTTCCCCCTGTTATTTCCAGTACCCACCTGGCACCACACGTAGTTATTATGATACCATTGACTATATTCCCTATGCTGTACTTCATATCCCCAGGACTATTTTGTAGCTACAAATCCGTACTTCTTGATCCTTTCACCCAGTCCCCCAATGCTGCCCCGCTGGCAACCATCAGTATTCTCTATATCTATGAGTTGGTTTCTGTTTTATTTGTTTGTCTATATTGTCCTTCAGATCCCGCATACAGGGTGGAGTGAAAGTAGGTTATTCTTATATTATAAACTGTTGTATTATTTTCCATGCAAATTGTAAACTCACTTTTGCCACACCAAGTGAAATCATGTGGTATTTGTCTTTCTCTAATTTATTTCACTTAGCATAATAACTTCCAGGTCCATCCATGCTGTTGCAAATGGGAAGGTTCTCTTTTTTATGGCTGAGTAATATTCCATTGTAGATATGTTCCACAGCTGTTTTACCCACTTGTCTCTTAATGGGTGTTTGGGTTGCTTCCATAGCTTGACTATTGTAAATAATGCTGTTTTGGGTTTCTTCACATACATATCCAGGAGAGGAATCTGGAGGTCAGAGGCAGTTCCATTTTTAAGTTTCTGAGGAATCTGTATACTATTTTCCACAGTGGCTGCACCAGTCTGCATTCCCACCAATGGTGCAGGAGGGTTCCCTTTTCTCCACAGCCTCGCCAAGACTTGTTTTTGATATATCGGTTATAACAATTCTGACAGGTGTGAAGTAATATCTCATTGTGGGTTTAATGTGCATTTCTCTGATGATTAGTAACATTGAACACCTTCTCATATGCCTACGGGCCATCTGTATATACTCATGGGAGAAGAGTTTATTCAAGTCCTTTGCTCATTTTTAATTGGATTGTTTGGAGGGTTTTTTTTGTTTGTTTGTTTGTTTTTTTGGTGTTGAGCTGTAGAAGCTCTTCATAAATTTTGGATATTAGCCCCTTATCAGTTGTATTATTGATGAATATGATCTCCCATTCAGTGGGGTGTCTTTTCATCTTGATGACGGTCTCCTTTGCTCTGCAAAAACTTTTTAGTTTGATGTAGTCTCACTGTTTATCTTTTCTTTTGTTTCCTTTGCCTGAGGAAATATATCAGAAAAATATTACTACCAGAAATGTCTGAGGTTTTACTGCATATGTTTTCTTCTAGAATTTTTATGGTTTCTAGTCTTGCATTGAAAACTTTAATCCATTTTTAGTTTATTCTTGTGTACAGTGTAAGAAGGTGGTCTAGTTTAATTTTTTACACATATCTATCCAATTCTTCCAAAACCATTTATTGAATAGACTGTCTTTACCCCACTGTATGTTCTTGCCTTCTTTGTCAAATATGAATTGATTGTAAAGGTGTGGGTTTATTTTGGGGCTCTCTGTTCTGTTCCATTGACCTACATGTCTAGTTTTATGTCAGTACTATGCTGTTTTGATTACAATGGCCATCTTGTCATTTTAATGATAGCCATCCTAACAAGTGTGAGGTGATATCTCATTGTGGTTTTGATTTGCATTTCCCTGATGATTAGTGATAGTAAACACCTTTTCATGTACCTGTTGGCCATTTGCATATCTTCACTGGAAAATTGTCTTCTCAAGTTTTCTGCCTAATTTTAAATCAAATGGTTTGTTTTTCTTTTTTGTGTGGGTTGTATAAGTTCTTTATATATTTCAGTTATATGATTTGCAAGTATTTAATCCCATTCCATACGTTGCCTTTTCATTTTGTTTTATTTTTCTTTTGCTGTACATAAAACTTTTTAGTTTGATGTAATAATAGTACCTCCTTCTTAATATGACACTGCTTTTGAACAGTCATAAACAGTTTCAAGAGTTGAATTTCTGTTACAAATATATGTTTTTGTTGTTGTTGGTTTTGGACGACACAGTTTTCAATCATTTGCACAAAGATGAGGATTTTATGTCAAGATAAGATTTCTTGATTATTTTTTAAAACCAGAAAATCTAGCAATACTGGGCTCTAATTTCCACATAGCATCCGACTGTAGCTAAGAAGGGGCTACTCCCTTTAGTCTAAGATTCTGCTCTTTTGCGCACTACATTCCCACCGTTCCCCACCAGCTGCTTATATTCACTTATGCTTCTTACTTGTTCCTTGCTGGCATTAATGTTTATGACTTCTTCTTCCTGAAAAGTAAATCTAATGGTGCTAGCATAGGTGTAATGATCAACCAATGCACTCTAGGGATTCTAGAATGGAATAGTAGGGTTGTATATTTTTATTTATGTCCATCCATTCATTCAACTGTTCACAGTCTTCTTGGTTTCAAGAGGCTTGCAAACTAGTGGGATAAGATGAATATGTAAATAAACTATAGAATGTCATAAATGCATTTATGAGAAAATATGAAAAATTACTTGCGAGGGTTTCTGAAGCCTATAAAAAGCTTTCAGAAAATAGAAAAAATCACACAATTGTACCATTCTGAAAGAGGAGGAAGAAAGTGTTTCAAACAATAAGTGAACAACAACAAAATATGCTGAGGTATTAAGTAATTAATAAAATGTGTCGATTGAATTTAGCAAAAAAGATGTCTTCTTAGGAGAACTTGTTGAGACTGGATTCTGTGTTAATTGTGTGAAGAAAAGTCAGATTATAATAAAAATTGAATTGAAAATTAGGAAATAAATTCAGAAGGTGTAGAAAATGCTTTCAAAAGTTTGTTAGGGGAGAAACACACAGCCTGGAAATCCAAAAGACAGTGGGGTTTTGCGAGGCCTTTTTGATAGGGAGGAAGAGCTAGAAATTGAAATGTGAGGAAATCCAAGAAATGCAAAGAAATGACTGATGGTGCTTTGAGCCTGAATAAGCAAGTAGGGCCAGGATCCGGAGAATAGGAAGATTACATTCAGATAGGATGACAGATAATTTTTTAGTAACAGACAGAATAGGTATGGACTGAACTGAATTAGAAGGTGACTGGAAGTTGGGTGATTTCCCAACTATATCTTTTTTCTGTGGAAAGTGAGAGGTAAAGCAATTGGGCTTGAGTGAGAAAACAAATCATTGGATCTGGGGCTTGTGTTGGAGAACATTGAAAATAGTGAAAAATGAGATTACTGAGAACTGAAAAGATACAAATAAAAGAATTTCCAGGCACCCTTGAGAGCTCAGTTTAGGCAGTGTATCATCAACTTATAGTGGCGTTAGTTTGTGCGCTTTCTATTTTGTGTTTAAAAAAAAAAAAAAACAACATTCAGTCACATAGATGTGAAAAAACATTAATTTTATTTATTTAGACTTCAGAGTGGGCTCTACAGAAGGACAGTGCATCAGGAGATTTCAAGTACCAATGAGAGACCGGTAAATAATGAACCAATAAGTATAAACTAAACAGGAGAAAAATGAAGACAGGAGAAGAAAGTAGAAGGGTCAAAGAAGCAAAAATATGTAAGTGAGGAAAGAAACACAGAAGCCTGATTAAAAATGTGGTGTTGGTAATGAAGATTGTAGAAGTGAAGCACTCAAGTTAATGACCAAGTCTAAGACATGGCCAACAAATATCTGTGGATGTTTAGAGTAGAGATTGAAGGTCCCTGGAAATGGAAATATGAATGAACTTGGGGGGTGGGCCGAGTGTCTGGTAGGTCAAGAGGAAATTCAAATCATTAGAAATGAGGCAGCACTTCCAGATGGAGAAGAAAACATTGCGCTTAGTAGAGAAGAAAACCTGATAGATAACACAGAAAAAACAGATTGATGGTCAGATAGACAAGTGACAGGAACTTTGAGGAAGCCTTCAGATGAGAGAAGCTGATTCTGGAAAAGGCAAAAGAGAGTGAGAAAAACTTGGATGTATGTGGGTATACATGAAAAAGCTTCTTAGGATTCCTGGATAACAAACTTATTTCACTAACAGTGCACATGACATTAGTATATTTTCTACTTTATTGATATATATACATTTTTGCTGGTTTACACTCAGATCTATGTGTTTTCATTGAGAATTGCATAATTAGTGTACTTTTATGACTGGAGTAGAATACACCAGTGACAGGATGGCAAAAGACACTTTCTCCCATGACCCCTGAAGTTTAAATAATATTTTCAGGTTCCTAGATTCCCTATTAGCAATTGCAATTTTTGTCCTGGTCACAAACCAGTTCATATGGGCACCTTGGTGCTGGGGAAAAGATTAAAGCTAAGAGTTTTGAAGAATTGTTGCAAATTAGATGGTGAGGCTTCATAAATACATCATAATATTTATTATTTCAAGTCATTTTTGTCCTGTTTATTATGCTAAATTAGTTGTTTCTGTAATCAAGAGAACTCCCAAAGGAAATGTTTTCTTATCTAAATAAAGTTAGTGGACCCCAAACTGTACACTTTGGCTTCATTTCACAGATTTTAAAGAACATCAAGTCCCAAAGCACGTTTCTCTTCCAAAAAAGTGAGAAAAATCACAGATGACAGAAACAGATTAATTTCCAACACCTGTAGGGTACACCAATTAAGTAGATGTTCCTTAGTGATATTTGAACCTCCTGTGAATAATGCTGGATGCATTTGAAATCAACCAGGTGATTGTCAACCTTTTTCATCTCATGGCACATGTGAACTAATTACTAAAACTAATTATTAAAATTCTGCACCACACCAAAAAATGTATTATTTTATTTTTTTTGCTGATCTGACAAAAAGACAGGTATGGTTTTGATTCATTCACACTGGGCGGCTATTTTGGCGTTGGCAGTTGTCATTTTTTAATTTGACAACATGAGAAAACAGGTCAGCGGCCCCAACTAAGTAGTCAGGCATTGCATGTTTTAAAAATTGTTATGGCACATCAGTGTGCTGTGGCATACTGGTTGAAAATCACCGATCTAGGTCAATGCTGTCTTGTCTTGGGGTAAAACTACAAGTAAAAGAGAAGTTACCCTGCTCATTTTCCATGTTTTCCGACCCCACCTTCTCCATAATTACTTGCCAAAATGATCTCCAGTCAACCAAGTCATCCTGTCTTGAACACACTGTTCTCTTTGTCTGGCCTTCTCCACCCATTGTCTACTTCCTTTTTCAAAGCCTTCCTTCATCTGGGATTTCTCATCTGGAAAGCTCTGAATAGATTAACTCCACCAAATTGTATGCATGCCTCTGCTCTCTAGCACTTTAATAATATTTGAAATTCAATGTGCTCATTTTTGTGAATTTTATCCAGCCTTTTTAACATATTAACATGTGGTGTTATTAATAATTCTATCATAGAAAAATTGCATAGATTAGTTCATTGAAGCCATTCAAAAATTAGCTAGGTAATATATATATTTTTAAATTACATTTTATTTTGTAAATCATGTCATAGTTTTATCTTACGAACCTTGCATAGATTTGAAATACATAAAATAAATTTACGTTGTATATACACAATACAGCAATAAATTACAATTAGGAAATTTTATGCCAAATGAATTTCTCATTGATGATGGATCTTCCAAAGAAAATTTTTGTCAATATAAAACCTGAATCAAAAATGAATAATTAGTTAATTAACCTATGTTTTCAAGGCAAACTCTTTATTGTTTTATAATTGAACTCCCTTAGCACTTTGTTGAAATTTAGGTAATTTTTCAAATGACAATATTTAGTTAAAACTAATATAGAAGAATTTGGATGAAAATTTTGCATGTGTGTAAATTTATGGAGCTGTACAACCATTACTACAATAATCATATAACATTTCCATCATACAGAAAAATGTCTTTGAGCTCGTTTTTTATCAATCCCTATATCCACCCCAGGCAACCATCAATCTGTTTTCTGGATTTCTAAATTCATCTATCCTGGACCTTTATTATAAATAGAATCTTACAGTATGTGAGCATTTGTATCTAGCTTCTCATACTTAGTATAATGCTTTGGAGATTCAACCATGCAGAGCTGTGCTTTTATCAACATTTCATTCCTTTTTAATGCTGGATAGTATTTCATTGTATCTACCACGTTTTATCTACCTTAGACCAGTTGATGACTCATCTTCAGTATTAGCTAATATAAATAATATTGCTATAAACATACACATACAAGTCATTGAATGTTTTATTTTTTATTTAAACATGTTTTGATTTTGGGGAGGTGGATTGCTAGAGAGTGAAATTGTTGTGATGTCTGGCAAACTTACGTTTAACATTTCCAGAAACTAGCAACTATTTCCCAAGGTGACTGTCATTTTACATCCCCACCAATGATGGAAGAGTTCCATTAACTCCAGATATACACCCTCACTCAGTATTTTTGTCTTGATTGTAGTCATTTTAGTGAAGTAACTTTAACAAAATGTATTGGATTTGCACACTAAAATTACAGAATATATAGCTGCATTGCAAAAATCATGATATGTTATGGTTTTATTTTAATTCAGTTTAAGATAACATAATTTTTAAAAATTACTTCTTGGCCCATTTAGGAGTGCTCTTTTGAGTTTCCATGTATTTGGAATTTTCCTGGTACCTTTCTGGTATCGAATTCTAATTCTATTCCATTGTGGTCAGGAACATACTTAGTATACTTGGCTTGGTTATCTTTTTAGCAAACTTCACAGAGGCTTGTGTTGTAGCCCTGTGTAGGGTCTTGCCTAGAGAACGTTCTTGTGCACGTGAAAAGACTGTCTTGAAGAGAACTGTAACGAAACCAATTTTACTAGAGGCTCATTGATAAGCTCCTATGGCATATTTCTGGCCACAATAACCATCATCAAACTTTAAAATAAAAACCAAAAACACTTCCAATATTTAACATTGAAATGAATGTGAGCTATGCAAACATTTGACAGATAATAAAAACAAGGAAGATAATTCTTTACCAACCTTCTTATTTCAGTTCAAGGTTGCAAGTGGCCATTTTATCCTGGCAACTGCAGTGCAAATCTCCCCTGAACAGGACATCCTTTCATTGCAGGGGACACTCACAGGCACCCACAGGCACTCTGACTGGGACAATTTAGACACGCTGATTTACTAACATGCACATCTTTGGGATGTGGGAGGAAACCAGAGCACCCAGGGAAAAGCCAGCAGACGTGGGGACAATGTGCAAATTCCACACCAGACAGTGGCCCTGGCCAGGAATTGATGTTTTCATCAATGTTATAACAAAACAACATTGAACAAAATGATGTTATTCTAGGCCCTGTTCTCTCTGTTCTGATTGATAATTTCTGTGATCTATCTTCAAGTTCACCAATTCATTTTCTTTAGCACAGATCTTCTGGTGACTCAATTATTATAATTTCAGGTCCTGAATTTTCATGTGGTTCTTTTTTCATAGTTTGTGTTTCATTTCGAGATTACTTTGATGAGTTATTATATTTTCCTTTATTTAAACATAATTTTTCTAAATAGATTTATAATAGTTGTATTGATATCTTTGTCTGCTACGTGCAAGATCTGGAATAACTTGGAGTCATATTTATTTTCAATATTTTTCCTCCTTAGTATTGTCACACTTTCCTGTTTCTTTGCTTCTCTCATAATTTATTGTTATTGGGCAGAACAGATGTAAAACATTTTCCTCATTGCAACAGGAATGTTCGATTGGACAGAAGTGGTTGAAACCAATGAGCCTTCCCTGAAGCATATAGATTGAGACTGGATACCTGAAAAAAATTGGGGTTCTGAAAAAAATAGATGGATGCATGCTTAGCTTTCAAGAAAAATAGTGTCTACTTCATGTGCTTGTTTATACGTTAATCAATTTACAAAATATAGGAGTTTGCAAGTTTGTTAACAAAAAGCATTCTGTGTTCATCTCTTAAGCTGCAAATGATCACAGTTATTACATGTACTACAGGTAGCTAAGTTTTAATTTTGTTGATATTATTGCTGCAAAGATTTAGTGCAGTTGACTAATTCAAGGTGTTTTGTTGAATAATCTAAACAAAACTGAAAATAATAAGATGCACAATGAGTCTAAGCGGTTAGCTGAAATGCACTGAAATTGGCAAGCAGGGCGACTTACACGAAACAAGTACTCAACGGAGCTCTTTGTAAGCATAGAAAAGCATATTTAAGGAAAATTACAGCACTACAAAAGCCTTCTGAGATTTTATTCCCTTGACTTTTTGTCATAGGAAACTTATTCATCAGAGGTCAGTCTGAACAGAACATTTTAAAACATACTTGTATCTGAGGCAGAATGGTGTTATGTTATAGAACAACTGAATCGCAATTTCAAGTAATAAGAATAATTGGTTACTCCAGGGTTATATTCATGTTGATCCTCTTATTGAAATGAAAGCAGACACATTATATTGCCTTCTGGTCTATTCTGAAATCTAAGGAGAGTAGCTCCTTTTGGTTCTTTTAGATATTAAAAAGGGGACCTCAGCCCTTCAATTCCAAGGTAGTTAATCATCTATTTAAGTTGAATGAAATATTTGAAACTAGCTAAAATTAGGAAATATCAAATAATTATAAGAAAAGTCCAAACTGCACAGTACTGACAATAAGAGGAACCAGATCACCGAAAGGTCAGTGGAAGCGCTGACAGCACGGTGATATAATTCAGCCGCCGACCCGCCCCATCAGACACTCAGGGGCAAACCTCCTTTGAGGGAAGCACATGAAGACAATAGATCACAGCCAGCTCCCGAAGCTGCAGCTGCTTTCAGTCTTCTGGAGACTTTGAAGTTACCTTTGATTTTTTTAAAAAAATCTTCTTTTATTTTTAGATTTCTCCCCTTCATAATATCTCTGGTGTTCATCCTTTCTGTATTAGTCAGCGTTCTCCAGAGAATCGGAACTGATAGGTTATATGCAGAAAGAATGATTTCAAGAAATTGACTATGTGATGGCGGGGACTGACAAGACCCAAATGTGTACTGTAGGGCAGGCCAGTGGGCTGGAAATTCAGGTCCGGGTTGGTGTCGCGGCCTTGGGCCTGAATTCCGCGGGGCACCAGGCTAGAAATGCAGGCATGGTTTCTCTGTCTCATACCTGAGGACCGTTCTTCTTTGGTAAATCTCAATCTTTGATCGTAAGGCCTTCAACCGATTGGCCGAAACTTACCCACATTATTTATGAAGTAATCAGTTTTACTCAAAGCCTACTGATACAAATACATGGTCCAGCAGAAGTAATACCTATCTGAGTGTGGTTGGTAGTGTAATGATATGGGTGTAATAATTTATAGTTTTAATTTTAACATTTCACTTCAAATGGCATACGGTGTGCTTGAGTGTGATATTATTGCATTACAGAATTACATGCTTATAATTTTGTAATAAAAGAGTTTGTAATAAAAAAAGGGGGGGCATTATTTGTGCCAGACTCTGGATTTTAAGTGTTATTCACATCTAAAAATACTTTAACAGCAGCTCTAGGCTGGTGTTTGACCAAAGAATTGGGTACCACAACCTAGGCAAGTTAACAAACAAAATGAACTATCACACTTTATTTCCACTTATATATCTACCTTCAACCTAGGCTCTCATCACCTGCTACTTGAACTGATTAAAGCAGACCCACCCCCTCCCCGGGCTAACCTTCCTCCTAGGCTCTCCAATTTTCAGTGCACTTTCCTTATGGTATGGCCATGTCCCTAGACTATTCTCTTGAGGTTCTCCATTATCTTGCCAAGGCTACTAAACTGATTTCCAGCTACTCACTGACTCTGCCTTCACCACATTGATGGTGAGTCTTACTTGTTGCCACGTAAGGGGCTCAGTCCATACTGATCTTATTAGAGTTGGGCTGTCATGTCTTTAATTTTCTAATACTCTCTCTATTATGGGTTCATTTAAATTAGATCTGCTCTGGTTCCTATGACGATCTGTATCTCTGGAGCATTTACATCATCTGTCACTAGTAGCTTCTGGTTTGGCAGTTAGTTGTTCTCTAATTGTTTGATATATGTTATCATTGTCCTCTCAGTGAAGCTGTAAGATGCCTAAGTTAGGAATGGTTTCATTTCTCTCGTGTGCACCACATCAGCTAGAACGCTGCTAGCCAGTGGTTGCAAGAAGGACATAATTTGGCCATTAATTGATTATGGCAAAAGAAATCTAGAGCACTGTGTGATTTAAGCTTAAGTGACACTTAAAAGCTGCAGTTGGGAACTAAAATATATAATACAGCATTCTGAGTCCTACCTTTGAATTACTGAATTGGAACCTCTGAGGGTGAGCCCGGAAACTATATTTTAAACTATATTTTTAAAAACTTCCAAAAATAAAATAAAATAAAACCCTTCCAAGGTGATTTTGATTTTGTAAGTCTGAACACTGGTATTTATGCTTACTACACAGACTTCTTCCTATTTTTAGCACCCCATTAATTTACAAAAGCGTTCTGAGTATTTTACCTTTCAATAGCTCTCAAATATGTCTCTACCAACATTTTCTCTCATAAGGCTCTCCTTACTTTCTTACCTGAATTCCATCAGTCTCCTCTTACTTATCCTTCATCCTTCCCGCTAGGTTCCTGTTCAACATCATCTCCATATTACAGTCAGTACTGGTGCTTAAAATTTGAAAATTTGATTGTGCTATTAAGCGTACAATGCTTTATTTTTTCGCTTGTTTAGGATGAATTTCAATCTATTCTGTATGGCTTAGAAAGTTCATAATAAGCTACTCAAAACAGTTTTATCCTCTCTTGAGTCTTTGCCTTTGTGCGTGCTTAAGAAACATAATTCATGTCATTTTTCCAAGTAATTTTTATGAAATTAATACTACATGGTCCACTCATTTCCTATCAGGACCAGACTGCATGTTCTGATAGGAAAGATGTAGTACCATCAACTTCTGAACCCTGTGGATCAGGAGGAAGACAAGTACAAACCCTTTCAACAATAGCTGTTATGGAATGAGTATTGTTTACCATGATCAGACTAAGAATTTTCCATGAATTACCACTTTTACTCACAACCACACAGCAGGAAGCTGGGCAAGAGTCTCAGGCATTGGAATCTGAAGCCCACATTCTTAACAGCTCTGTTCCTATATTGAAAGAATGTGCTATATTGAAAGAATTAAGAGGAATCACAATCATATCATAGGAAACTTCATAAATTACTCATGGTATAGTATCCTGTATTAACAGAAAAAATTAAATGACATAAGACAAATAATTTCTTCCACTCCTATCTTACGTTGTACTGTGACTAATATTTTACTTATTTTTATAGCACCAGAAATTAGCAAAGTGCCTGTCATGTGACAGGTACCAAATAAAATCTTGCTAGTTCCAGTCTTCCCCTTCAGCTGTCCAGATCTCTTTACCAGCCCACCATGTGTCAACACTGACAGCGCTGAGTTTGACTTCTGGCTCTGGTCCTCTGTTAGTCATTTGCTCTTAGGAAAGTTATTTCATCTCTTGTTCTTAGTTTCCTTTCTGTGAAATGAAAAATGCAATAGTTTATGTGCCATGCTAAGTTTTAGCAAAAGGTTTAAATAAGAAAATGGCATAGTCAGATTTGTGTTTTGGCGTAACACTAGCAAATGTGTGCAGTTATCTAAATTAAAGGTATCAATGGACAAGACTATGATGTTCGCTGAGGGTCTAGAGAGAAGACGACTCATGTGTATCTACGACCAAGTGATGGAACAAGTAGGACTCACTTTTTGTGATTACATGGAACTTGACGTAAGCCCTAAGTTTCAAACTTCTTCCCTAGTATAACTCTCAGTTAATTTGAATCACTCCGATTCTCCGTCTACTAAATGAAAAGCTTGTATAAGACAACAGCTAAAATAATTTCTTATGGGAAATTCTATGATTCTGTAAGAGATGCGATTACTTAATGGAACAAGAAATATTTAAGTTAAAGGCTAAAATGTATAATTTTAATCTATGTCAATGGAGGATTTTAGTGGTCCAAATCTTATTTAAAGTAGAAAGTTGAGTGAGAATCTATAAATAAATAAGAAACAGCAATGAAAACATTTTATTAAAAACCAGGAGGTTTTAGATTAAAAAAAAAAAGTAGAAATGCTTAAAATGGGTCTTTTTAAAGGCTGGACTCAGAAGGCAACCAGGTCATTGAGACTGAAGCTTCTGATATTGAAGAGTTGGGGCTTATGGTGCTTCCTCCACGAAGCTCACCAGGTTCTGAACACAGGAGTGCCTCACAAAGAACAACGAAGCAATCCTATAGGAAAGGTTTCCTTCCAGACAAAGTTCCTGATGTCTGTAGGATACCCAAGGAGAACTATCCCACTCTAAGAGAGCTCATCTATCCCTAATGAGTCAAGAGCTCTTTAAAATTCTGGAGTTCTACAACAGGGCGGCTATGAACACAAATGTAATGTTCAGCAAAGGAACACATTAATTTTATCGTTAAAATAGTCTACACTAGGCATTTAAAAAGTATGTCTGATTTAATAGTCTTTGACAATAAAATTGACTTGGTATTGTAATTTAAAACTTTATTATAATTTAAAACTTTAATGTTTTATTCAAGATGCTCTATTGAGTACTGAAAAATGGCATATGCTTTGCCTTCAATGTTGAGTTCTTCTAATCAACAAAATTACTTTTCTTAATTACTCTACATTGAGAATCACATAATATGTAAACTTGTTAAACTAAAGGGAAATCAATAAAAATTAGATAATTAATGATATAATGATTGAGGATTTATGACTTCATGTAAGTGGAAGCTTATTCTGATTATAAACATAAGTAAGAATGAGACCTAAAAATTAACTTGTCATATCTGTAGTGCAATATAATAAGCTTAATATTAATATGTCAAAATATGATTGGGATTTATTATATTCATCAATAGTGCATTTACATAATATAATTTATAGAAGACAGCTGGAACAATGTTATTAAAGTAACAGAGAAAATAATTACATATATCCAAATGCCAGCATTGGAATTGAACTAATAACATTAGACATTTCCCCATGAGGAATTTTCATTGGCTATTTTTTTTTTTAGAAAAGTGTTGTTATATTTAGCTAGTTGTTGTTTACAGCCATCTCTGCTGATCTCTTGGACTAATGTTCATAGCTTTTTTTTTTACTATATCATTTCAGTCATTTACAGAATATAAATGGCAATTTAGTAATAGCAAGATACAGGCTTTTATGATAATAAACATATGTTACTGGTAATGTTTAAAAAGATATGTGCACACACACAAACAGGGTGAAACAAAAGTAGGTTTACAGTTGCAAGTATGCAAAACAGCATTTATTCCTGTATTATTATTTATTAATTATTATATTATAGATTTTCTATACGAGCAACTGTAAACCTCCTTTGCCCCGCCTGGTATACATAGTCCCTGTGACAGTTAGTACGGAGTGGTAGCAGATGCAGAGGATGTGAAGTGAGTCAGATAGTTTTGGCTGTGTTTGGGAGGAGGAACTGATCTGCTCTGGGGTCACAATCAATAGCCGCATGAAAAATTGTACTGTAAGATGATTGACCACCCAGAAGTTTCAAGAGGGAATCTGTGTCTCCTTCCTCTTCTGGGAGAAGGGCAAGGACTCTTTTGGGTGACTTCATCCCTTATGCTTGGATATTATTGAAACCCACTAGGGAAAAAGTAACCTGAGATAAGACAGAAATGGAGAGGTGTCAAAGGCAGAGTCAAAGGGGAAAAAAGAAACAGAGATAAGCACACACATGGGCGCATACGCACACATATATAGTTCATCATGTGATAAAGGCTATGGAGAAAGTAAAATTCTAAAAAGGGGGTTAAGGACCCCTCAATGTTGGTATATACATAATTTTTTATATGATGGTCAGGGAAGGTCTTTCTGGGAGGGTGACCAGAACAAACACCTGAAAGAAGTGAGGGAAATGAGGCAAGCAGACCGCGTGCAGGGCTTACTGGCAGAGGCAAGAGTAGAGGCGGAGCCTGGCTAACGTATTCGAGGAACTCCAGGGGCAAGTGTGGGTACAGCTGAAAGAACAGGGGGGATGTTGGAAGAGATGTGATCAGAGAGGTGGCGTGATTCCAGACTTGTAGGGGCCTTGTGAGCCAGCATAAGGACTTAGATTTCTGGGTGCCATGGAGCCATGTAAAGTCCTGGGGCAGCAGGGAGGAAGTTCTCTGACCTACAGATTAATAGAATCACTCTGGTGCTGTGTTGAGAATATGTTATAAGGAGAGGGGCAAGGCAGAAGCAGAAAGAACAGTTAAAGAGCTCTTGCAATAATCTGGTGAGAGATTAGCATAGTTTAGATTCTGGTATTAGTGGAGGTGGCAAAAGGTGTGTGATTGAATGCAGGGTGAGAAAGAGAATGACTCCAAAGTTTTGCCCTGAGTACTCAGAAAGGTGTGCTTGCCATGAACTGAAATGGAGGAGGCTGGAACAAAAGGTTATGAGGGGAGATCAGGAGCTGAGTTTTAGGATACGTCAATTGTGAGATGCCTGCTAGGCATTCAAGTGAAGAGGTTGAATAAAGAGTTGAACTTGAGACTGGAGTTTATGAGTGATCAGTAATAAATATTTTTTAAGTGGTGCATAGTCATTTCAGCTTGCCAACTTTTTATTCTACCTCCTTTTTTCTTTGGCCATTTATAGGAAAACATGTTGAAAACAGAATTTACTAGTAGTGGAAAGCTTTTTACCATGAGCACATTTACAACTGTGAGAGCATTCGCCCATCATGACATACTCCTATGGCTACTGTATGCTAGCCAAGCTTCTTAGGGCAAAGGATTCAGTCTTCATTGCACTGCACTCAGTTTACCAAATAAGTCTTCACATGGTATCCATCAACCCACACCTCCACCCACTTCTTGACAGAGGACTCGATTCTTCAGGTTTTTCTTATTAACATTTTCCTCTTACACATATGGCTAATGCTTACTTAAAAAAAAAAAAAAAAAAAAACCCACAGATAAAGAACAGTTTCATTCCTGAGTCCTGGACTGTGGAACTCTCTCATGTCATAAAAGCATTTGCTGTATCTTGAAAATGGTAAGAATCCTGCTGCCAGACTTTGGGTTTTTATATTGTTCAATTTTCAGTGTGCTTTTGGATGGTTCTCTCTCTTAATAATACCTATTAATAATTCTATGTCAGGTCAAGTCCCATAAATTTTTGCCAACTTCCTCTTTTTTCTTCTACTTTAGTTCCTTAGACTTTAATTTTAGTTATACTTTAAATAAGGCATTGTTGGAAAATAATTTTGTCAAAAAAATCCATATGCTGATATATCCCAAAATTTGCCATAACTGTATCAGAACACGCATTGCTCCAAAACATGAAGGAAGAACTAGTTCACATCTCATCAGTGTGCACCTGTTGAATGGATGCTTTGAGTGACAATTGAAGACTAGAGAGCCTAAGATCAAGAACTTCCTTCCAAAGGTAAGTGTCACCCCACAGCCAGCTGCAGAGTTCCAGTTCCGAGGAGAAAGCACGAATTAGATTTACTTTAGCAGGAGTAGCTGGTCTAGAAGCACTTAGGCTTTGAAAATTTCTATTTAACTCTTCATCTGCTTTGGAAAACAAAGAATTCTATCAGGGTACTGATTATCCATCACATTTTATGTTTTATTAGGGCTGAAATATTCCATATTCTTCATTTTATAGATATAAAAGGCAAGCTGAAGATAGGTTAAATTATTTGTATACAAGAAAACAATTTTTCTGTAGAACTATATCTCTGCCTACTAGTCATTAAACTAGGCCCCTACCCTGCTTTGGCTTTAGAACTTTTTTTTTCTCTCTCTACAGAGCTAATTTCTTTTAAAAAAAAAGAAATAGAGAAAAGATGTTTGAAGATAAAGCTATGACATTTCTACTCTTCTAGATTTGCTAGCATTCCAACTGAGTGATCTCAGCGGTGTTTATTGTTTAAATGACCTCTTGTTGTTGACATTTTTTCTTTCTCGAGATAGTCATTTTCTGAACCAAAATAGGACAAAATTGGACATCTACATTGTATGTATTGATGTGTGCAAGTAACTTTTTAGAGT
Source organism: Anoura caudifer (assembly GCA_004027475.1). Classification (NCBI taxonomy): domain Eukaryota; kingdom Metazoa; phylum Chordata; class Mammalia; order Chiroptera; family Phyllostomidae; genus Anoura; species Anoura caudifer. The sequence goes on along the minus strand of PVKU01003485.1, from coordinate 129,871 downwards.
TCTTTTGAAATGGCTATTTTTCAATGTTTTGGGAAAAGTCAGAGTGGTCACGAAGGAAAGTCCAGAATCGGATGGTGTATTCCTGGAGACCACTAAAGAATGCAGAACGTAGCATAGGGGAAAGGGGGAAAGGACACATTGCATAGAAATGTCCATGCAAGAAAATTATTATATACTGTCTGTGAGAAAGTATATATCTCAGTCAGAACATGGAGGAGGGCAAAATTACTCAGCCCCCTACACACTTTTGAATCAGCTGGGGAGATTGGAAAAATTCCAATGCATGGGCCCCACCCCACCCAAATAAATCGCAATGCGGTGGGAACAGGCCTGGAGCATCAAGGCATTTTTTTCTGACGCTCCACAGATGTCTCCGATGGGCTGCCAGGGCTGAGCGCTACCCGAGTAGGACAAAAAAAGAAGAAAAATACAAGGGTTTGGAGTGAGAGAATAGCAACTCCTTCCTCAAATGGAAGGGTAAAAATTGGCCTGTCTTAATTGCAAGAGGACTGAATTTCTCTCTTGATTTTACAAAACCTACTATTTTTCCTCACCAAACAGTGAAACTAAAAGCTTTTGAGAATGTGAACAGGCTACCAGGGGACAGTTGATTCTGTACCACTTTATGGAGAAGTCCTCCCCAAAGCCACCTCCTCCTTTCTTCACAACAACAAGCTTCTTCTCTACCTTCTACGCATTGTCTTTCCTCCTTCAACACCCCTAGTGCAGACAGGATTTTCACACAAAGAGCAATCCCTGCGTTCCAGTATCCATTCTAGAATATCCTTCATAAATCACCTTTGCTCACTTTGGGTATGCATTGCCTTTAGCTTTGCTGAAGACAGTGTTTTCATTCATTTCTCAAATATTTCATGAGTGCTTACTATGTCCCAGGCACTATTTTAGACGTTCAGGTAGAGCAGTGAGAAAATAGACAAAAGTCTTGTCATGTAACCCCTAACATCCTATTTGTTCTTTGAATCATTTGTTTGACCTAAGTAGGCACCTTGAGAAAAATCTCTCAGTGGTGGTTTCTGAATATCTGATTTTTTTTTTAATCAGAAGACTTTTCATTTTGTTCACTGGTCAAGAATGGCGGTGTTTCCTTGGTGAGGCTTGAGCAAGAGTCACTCAGGTTGTCTTCCTCCCATCACCCAAAGCCAAACAGGTAGAATGGGGTAAAGAGGGGAATAAATGGTCATGGTAGGGACTTGACTTTGGGTGGTGAACACACAATACAAGCTATAAATGATGCATTATAGAATTGCACACTTGAAACCTATATAATTTTATTAACCAGTGTCACTCCAATAAATTCAATTAAAACATTTTTAAAGGGTCTATTTCAGAGAGAATCAGACTCAGTCCACTCAGACTGGCTGGTGCAGTTTCAAATGCTCAGTTAGCTCTTTCAGGGAAAATGAATTTCCAGAAAGAGATTTCTTAGAAGTGGCAACACTTTAAATTATACTTCAATTACTTACATGCCGTAGGCAAGAAAATGTTAAATAGCCAACAGATTGTTTTTTAAAATAAAGATTTTCTGGAACTATTGCAACTAAATGCAAAAAGGCATCTTTGGAAGAAGAGTCACATTGTACTTTAGCTACAGGAGGGGGAAAGCTTTGAAATAGAGATGGGGCAATTTAAGCATTCTGAAATTTGAGGTTTTAAAATATGCCACAAGGATAGTAGTTCCTGGCTGGGAAGCTAGTCCTGGTCCACTCCAATCCATGGGAATCAAGTCACTTCCATTAGGCAGAAGACAAGGCAGAGAGCAGGGCAACCTCACTGCAAAAGCAAGCCAAACTGGGCAACTTGGCACCAGCAGTCAAGGATGATGATGTGACTAGAAAGGAAGAAGGTAAGGAGGCCGCTGACTCTGCTGCCACATGGTTGGCTCCTTATGATGAAATAGGAGGAAGGTGTCTGATAGAAATTTCATGACCTGGACCTGTATTAGAAAGTGTAAATTCAGTGCCGCGAGTGAGTGTGGCAGCTTCGTGGCATGAGGGAGAGCTGAGCTCAGAATAATGTAGTGCGATGTAATTGTGAAAAGTTTAGAGGTAAAAGAAAGTGAGAAAAAAATTATTATGAAAATAGTGCCTGTGGACTGTAAATGGTCTTGTATTTTGATTTGTGTTTTTGCACAGTGCACAAAACAAAGATGCTCAGTTAATATTTGCAGAATTAAACCCAAGGTGAAGAGCTACAGTTACAACAGAAGTAGCAAGAGCTGAAACAAGCCTGACTCTAAAGATGGCATAGTATTTGTGTGGCTCAATATTTGGATCCCAGAATGAATGGCAAGCCCATGCAAAGTATAGTGGGGAGAGGGGGAAAGGGATAAAACAGAGCGAGAGATGGAGAGAGAGACCTATGACACAGCCAGAGGACTGAAATGAGTAAACACAGTGACAAAAAGGTAGTGGGGTGACACCATGTTATATTTGAAAATTCAACTGATTAAAAAAATAAATAAATAGTGTGGAATTTCAGTCCTCCATTCAGCTCAAAAAGCAAAAACTCTGAAGTAAGCCTGAGACAGAAAGCATGATCTGTCTTCAGATCGAGTTCTCTGTCCCCGGTACTGACTCTCAGAGTGAGCCTTTTCCAAGCTGGGGGTGACTGCTCACTATACAGATATGATACCTTTTCATGGACATGGTTCCTGCTTCCTCTGGCGCTCTCAGTTGGAGAACAAGTGTGTTGGGCCTGACAAGGTCTCCACCAGGGCCCATCCCATTGGCCCTTGTGGGTAATTTTGAATGTTATGAACTTTCTGTCTTACTTCCCAACCTAACCGCTCCATTGTCAATGTCGCTCACTTGTAGTGAAGAGGTAAGACGCTGACTTAATCTCCGTGGTGTGAGTTTTCCTACCACAAGGAAATGGGTTCCCAGAGACACTGGAACACACGATATGTTTGTCTTTCAAAAAGTTTCCAAGCTCCTTGAGTTGGGGATCATAGCTTGTTTGTCCTTGTCCTTCTCCAAATGTTTCAAGCAATTTTGAGTACTCCAATCATATTTGTTAAATGAAGTGGTGAATAATGAATGACTGACTCTTGAAACAGGAATGATGACTATAGGGAACTTTATTTTTTAGTGGATTTTTATGTTTACCCATGGTGTGATGGATTTTTCCTAACATTGGCACAAAGATTTCAAATAAAGAGTCTTGTGGTGTAGTATTATAGTAGAATTAACTATCTGAATCCAGAAATACCTATGTAAGCATTAGTCAAAATGCTAGTTGGCAGTAACCAGGCTAAAAAAACAAAAATCCTGGAAGAATAGGTATACACAGATTTTTAACAACAGGGATTCTGTCATATTAGTGGGACCAGAACAGTAGGTCATTTAAAAAAGTTCCTAAATTGACTTTTCCTGCCTGTTACCTACAGGTTAGAAATTTGGGGATGCTTTCAAAAAATTAGAGTTTCATTGAGAATGAAAAGTCAGGGTATCCCTTACCAAAGGCCTAGGACAGAAGGAGGGTTCAGTCTCCATTTCTGTCTTCCAGATCCTCCCTGGGAAGGTTGAAGGTCAGTACAGAGGACACCAGACAAATGCCCGGAGGCCCTCTCGGGTCACGTTTTCTCATGTATAGTATAGTGTAGTATAATATAGAGTATGTAGCACATTATAGTAACTGTCATATAGCACAGCTTAGTATAGTATAAAATAGTATAGTATAATGTAAAATAATGTAGGCTAGTGTAATATAGTATAGTATAGCATAAAATCATATAGAATAGTGTAGTATAGTATAAAATAGCATAGAGTATTATAGAATAGTATAGTGGAACATTGAATGGTATAGTACAGTATAGTACAGTGTAGTATAGTATAGAATGGTGTAGCATAATGTAGTGTCGTATGCTATAGTACAATACAGTAGAGTGAACTGTAGTGTAAAATAGTATAGTACCCATCTCCTCTCTAAATTAAGTGGAGGTATGTGATATTTAATCCTCTCTATGGTCAACATATTTATGAAAATTACAATTTATTTTTGAAAATTAATCAGATCAAGTATATTGGCTGTTTTTGTTCTTAGTTTGTCCTCTTTCTTAATATGTTTCATCAGCACAGCTAGTGGTGAACTAACTGGTAAAGAAAGGAGTGACGGTAGAGATTTGACTGGCTTCCTTTGGACACAGTCCATAAAAACCAGCAGTGGCTATCCACTGCACACGAGGCAACGCACTGCGTTCTTCAGGAAAAGTGGAGAGGAGATAAGAAAAAAATTCCATGAGTTTTTGGAACACTATAACAATAATTCAAGCATTTTATAAAACAAAATATTTACAGATTGAAAACAATGCCATATAATCCAAGTACCAGCCCATCACGAGGCATCATAGCAAGTACCTATTTGGGATAGGAAAGATTTAGTGAGGAAAAGTCCCATTGGCAGAGACACCCGGTGAAGCTTTTTTTGATGAGGTCAGGAGCATGAATTAGGGAAGAAGAGGGACACTATTTCTCTAGGGAGAGACATTCCACGTGCAAAGGCACTGAGGCACATTGCATGTAAAGGTGGCTAGTGGAGGAGTGTCGCTGGAACAGAATATGTTTGGGACAGCAAGAGATCAGGCTGAAGAGTCAACGTAACTGAGAAGACATTTCTCCTAAATTGGGTTAAGGATGGATACAACCTTGAAGTAAATTTTAGGCATTGCTTAGTCATTTGCAAAAATACAAGAAACTTCCTAAGCCAGACAGAGCTCCCTCATTTCTTGCACATGATACTGGCACTCACTCGTGCCATTCCTGACCAAGGTGCTGCAGTTGCGATGACGTCATCTCACAGCCACCCTTCCCAGTCAGGAAGGACCATAATGGTTTTCAACTGGGGAAGAGACTGCCTACCACTACCGGCCCTGAATCTTCTCACTGATCCTACATACTGTCTGCAAAATAAGTGACAGATGCCCCAGCTCTTTCAGAATAAACACATGTCAGAGACAGGACCATTATCAACTGCTCCAAAAATCACATTTCCAGCTGCATCTGTGGAACGTGTTCCTCTTGTTTAAGAGGAAATTATTCTGAATGTTGTTTAGGGGCTGTCTGTCATCAGAACCAGCTTTTCTTCTCTTTCCCTCCCCCACGATTTTATTTCCTCCCCCTACCAACAATTCCCCTTGTAAATGAAAAAGTCCTGTCTGCTTTCAACAAGATCGATCAGGAGCCATTGTTTCTGAGACAGGCCTCTGCAGGGAAGTTGCTCCAACCCTCAAAGGTTGCTTGCTTGGTGCATCAGAGTCTGCTATGTATGGCAGTGTCGGGAATCAGGATCTTCTTCTTCTCCAGCGGATTCCAAGTTATGCATCCTACCTTGTTACAGACCTTGTTGGGGGAGAAGGGGACCAGTGGACAGAACTGTATGGAGCCAGGGTCAGAGGAGGGGCCCTGAGCTGAAGAGGGATGCTTGTGGTCTGCGACTCATTGATTAACTAGCCCCCGGGGCAAGTCTTCACATAGCTTTGGGTCTCACTGTAAATTCTGTAAAAATCAGAGATCTGGTCTATGTCATTTTAAAATGGTGTTCCAGCACTAAAATGTTATGACTCTAGTTCTTTCTAGATGATAAGAAAGCCCCCCCAAAAACAGAAACACATATTTGTTCTGAAGATAGTACTTGAATTTTTCCATTAGTGTCTTATGGGTACATGAAGGAGCAAAATACCTGGAAAGAGGGGATCCAGGATCCCAAACAGAGGCCTTGCAATTTGCTCTAAAAGGGACTATTTATCATGCTTTCTCTTTCTCCATAGAGGCAAAGTTATGAAGAGGGGGCTCAAATAATATATTGATAACACAATTTTTTAATTTTTAATCTGCCTCATTGTTTTCTAGCTATTTGGTAGGAATCATATGCCTCACCTGGAAACCGAGGTACTGTTATTGTTAAGAAAACTTGCTGCTTTTCTATTCTGTGACAAACATTTAAGACAACAGTTGTTTACCCAAGCAGCAGCTGAATTCATCATAAAATGGCATGAGTATGGCAATTTAGAATCCTTCCTTCCTTCCCTCCTTCCTTCCTTCCTTCCTTCCTTCCTTCCTTCCTTCCTTCCTTCCTTCCTTCCTTCCTTCTTTCCTTCCCTCTTTTTTAACTCAGTGATAATTGCAGATAAACTGGTATAGACAATGTGACCCAGAACCCAAACAAACCAGTAGTGGGAAAGGAAAAAAGATGTAGCTCTACATTTACCAGAGGCCTCCCTGTGTTAGAAATGGGATTTTCAAAATATGCTAATAAAAGTTTGTTTATTTTTAAGATATTTGTTTTTAATGGACCTTGAGCTAGCACTGATGAAATATCAGAGAACAAAAATACTTAACATCCTCATTACATCTCTAAAATTAGTCTCAGTTGGTCCTAAGGGCAGCCAGCTCTTCTTAGGTTTTGGAGCCGTCTTTCTCAGTAAAACTGACGAACATCGAAAAGTCAATACAAGAAGACAGTTACAAAATGTGCTAGTTAACAATTTATGAAAAGAAATGCTGGCAAAGAAAATCATTTACAAACAAGAACAAATAACAAATTCCCAAACAGGTTCAGTTCTACCCAGTAATAAATCCCATATGTTTATTTGAGTTAAACCAATGGCCAGTTACTAATGTCAACCATCCACAATAAAGCAAAGCTGGCTGGCTCCACATTGTCCCCGAGTCAGTTCTGAAGCTTAAGCAATTTTTGACCGAATGCACACAAACCTGTTGGCCTAGACGACTCACTTGCTCCAGAGAGATGTTGCTTTGTCGTGAGTATAGGAGAGAACAAAATACTGCAGAAGTAGAAAATATCTTGTCCTGTTGGAAATAACGAAAAGAAGATATTTCTTTATTTTTATAAAGAAAAGAGCACATCTCTATTAAAAAAAAAAAAAACTGTCTTCTTGGTGCAATCACACAGTTGGATAACAGGCTCATCAAGATAACAGGAAATTACTAAATCTTGGCAGTAAAGTCAATCACCATAATTGATTTTATTGTGTGCCTGTTATGTTATTATGTTACAATATTTAGCAATCAATTACAATTAGAAGCATATTATAAAATCAACTTTAGCTGTTGAGGAAAACATACAGTATGATGCCTGAAAATAAGAACAGCTATAATCATTTCTATTCTATTGTTTTAAAAATGCGCACTTGGAAATTGTATTAATCTTGATAAGGAATAGGATTGTGTCTTTGTTTTTAAGAGCCACGAGTCTAAAAGATTTGAGCTAAGCATGGTTTTAGGATATGGTGCATTGTGTATTTGCAATGTGGATGGTTTATGGTTATACAAAAAATTGTTTCTAGCGTGCATTTATTTAGAAGCAGGCAAATGGGTGGTCTACCTGTTTGATGAGAAAAATAGTGCAAACTGTCTCCCTGGGTGTGCCTCTTGCATGACACCATTTGGAGATTGTCTTGTCTTTAGATAAAAATACATCTACAAGTTCAAAATCATGAACGAGAGGATTAAGACTCGTCTCTATGATGGAGCTATCTGCAGGGGATTTTTATTCTCAGGAATCATTTATGAGAAATCCTGATGACACTTTTGAAATCAAACAAAAAACTTTCCTCTTACTTGCTTCCACCTCAGGCCATGGGAATAGGTTGGATCCACTTGAATTTCCTCCTTTGCTTATTCTGCTTTGGAAAGTCCTTTAAATTACCTCTTCACAAAATAAAATATTTTAGTTTATTTCTGTCTTGTTCTACAATCATAAATTTTATAAATCACTTATTCTTAGATACTATTTATTTCTTCTTCAACATATCTGCCTAAGTTTTACTGATGATGCAATTTCCTTGCTTTTTATCCTGTCTATTAATACTTTATATTACTTGACATTTTTATCTTACTTCATCATTGCTATTCTAATTTTTATTTTATTTTTCATATTGTATTTACATTTCCTGTTGTTCATTTTACAATTTTATCTTGGTTTTATAGCATTTGAGCTTATCATTTTATGTTTCTAGTAGGCTTTTTTAACTAATTATGCCTGTTTAATTTTACCTTCTTTTAATACCTTCTTTGCTGTTTAAGCAGGAAATTAAAAGTAGGGACTTTTTTGTTATTCCACATTTGGCACTGAATGGACAATCTAAAATTATTGTTTCACCTAATTGCAGCTTCTGTCTGGCTTAATAACTAATCAGACTAGCTCAGTAGGTATACTTAGTCTCACTCTTTGATTCATGTTTCAAAAATAACTATTTGAGGTAACTGAACACTTGGAGGTTAAAAAATGATGACAACCAAACTGCGATTTTTGTTAAATAATTGCTTTTGCTATATTGTTGGTTTGCTTGGTAACATTATTCAGACTGAAAAATAAATTTCATTTCTAGAAATGTTTGAACATATGGCATAACCTGAATAATGTGTGGTTATTATAATAACCTATTTTCCTTCAAATAAGTCATGTCTGTGGAATTGTGAGCTAACATAACAAAGTGGGGAAAAATGATTGTATTGTTGTGAAATTTATAGTATTTAAAGATTTTCCACAAGAAAAAATTTAACAGTCTTTCACACAGTCAGGAAAACTAAGTAGATAAATTTTTTTAATGGAAGTATGAAAGAATGGCTCATGAACCAATTTTTATACATTTAACAACCTGAGTCATCTGCCTACATTTGTATAAAGACCGAGGAGCTAAATTAAATGGTAAGTACACTATATCTATAATAAAGAATGGGTTGCTTAAATCGCTTTAAAATCCATGCAAATTTGGTTGATTGATTGATATTCAAAATGTACTAATCAATTTAGTCAAAATGTTAAAAAAGGCCAGTTTAACATATAGACATAATCTTAATTTCCTAAGGGTTAGTTAGATTTGTTATTTTTTCATACAATAAATAAAATACTTACCATTCTTTTGGGATTCCAGCACTGCAGCAATCTCAATCAAGTATACAGAGTACATAATACTTTCAGCTTAACTTTTGATTGTCCAGTTTTTTAAACTATTTTATCTTTATTTTAATAAGAATTTTATTGCCAACTTTATAGGATATTTGTTTTTGAAACAATTTGAAGTTGATTTTTTCATTTCTAACATTTTTTTCAGTTTCCTGGGAGTTTAATTTACCAATTGCAAACATATAAGTTGGTGGTTTTTGACAAATGTATGCAGCTGCCTAATCACTGCAATTATTATGATATGAAATACATCTATCACCCCCAAACTTTTCAATTTTCTCCGACCCCCTAGTGTTCCTACAATCACACACTTTCTTTCTACCATTATAGTTTTGTCTTTTCTAGAATTTTCTACAAATCAAATCATGTAGGATGAAGTCCTTTTTCATTGAATTCTTTCCCAGAACTTCATGATTTTGATATTCATCCATGCTGTGGTGTGTATCAGTAGTTTACTTCTTTTACTGCATGAAATTGTGAAAAGTAAGGCAATAGAGAAATGTATAAGCACCATCTTTTCTAATGATAGTAAATATTTTGGAACAACCATGCGAAGGAGTCCTAAAATGTTAACTCAGTCCTACTTTCAACTAAAGCTTTGACAGAGAAATGAGCTCATTGTTATGCAAGTAAATAACCAGAAAGATTAATTACACTTGAACAAATTCATCTTAACTTCTAGCACTCCTTTAGCACAGATCTGTTTGTTTTTTGGCAGTAAATTCATTTTAAAAAGTCTCTAGTGCTTCCAGTATGTGTATGTTTTGCTTCTAAAGTAGTTAAACAGCCTTTATGAAATTCTTTCCTTGAAAGAATGAAATGCTCTTCCTGGGAAGAGTGACAGAAACTCATTCATCCTCTTCTTCATTGTTTCCTGCTGTTCTTGCTAATTAGTAGAGACATCTACGCTTACCTACACTGTATTTGTCTTATGGTATTGTGTGTGCGTGTATATGCATGTGTGTGTGCATATATATATATATAGCTGCTAATGGCTTAACCTACAGTGAAGGTACATCCTAGACTTCATAGGGAATGAAATTGTTAGTCAACCTGCACAAACACTATTAAAACAAAACACAAAATAGAAAGTTATTACAATGAGAAAAATACACAAGCTTCAGTGATTATTCTCCATTCTTAACGTTAGAACCCAAGGCAATTATACTTCAAATTTTGCCCCATAATGCACAACATAAAGAGTGTAATTATTTAGTTTTGTTTCATATTACTATGTATTGTAAAATCTGGTTTCTCTCATTAAAAAATATGCTACTAAAATGCCAATGAATAAATTAAAAATGGAGTAATGTATTCAAATATACCAAAAGAAAGCAGAAATGGGGAATAGAGAAAGAAAAAAACAGAGACAACTCAAATAAAATGATAGACATAACTTTAAACATATTAATTTATTACATTATATATTATGGACTGAACACTCAAGAGGCAGATATAATCAGAATAGCAGTTAAAACTAAAAAAAAACCCATACAGTGAAAGTAAATGGCTATAAAAACAATATACCATATAATATTAAGCATAAGAAGGCTAGAGCGGCTATACTAATATATGAAAAATAGGTTTTAAGGCAAAGAACGTTACCAGAGATAAATAGGAACATTTCATAATAATAGATATGTCAATTCATCAGGAAGACATAATAATCATAAACTTATATGCACCAAGTAAGAGAATTTTCAAAATACATGAGTATTTATGGTTGGAGAGCTTAATGTTATTGGTCTGTAATTGTTGAAACTAGACAAAAATTTGGAAAAGACACAAATGATTGAACTGTTTTAATCACCTTGATCTAATTGATATTAATAGAGCTCTGCAAATTTATAATACATATTTTTCCAGTACATGTTGTACATTTACTAAGGTATACCACATGCTGAGATTAAAACCAAACAGGGTCAATTCTCTTTCCAAAACAAAGTTAAAGTAGAAATCATTTTACACACACACAGACACACACACACACACACACACACACACACACACACATATATGTATTCACATTATTTATATGAGGGGGGCCCAAAAAAAAATGGAATTACCTTCTAGAGAGTGAGTTCCTTGTAGCATAGGCTTCACCCCTACCCCCCAGGTGAATGTTCTAGGAACCCACCTAGTACAATGTACTAGGCATTGTGAGAGGCTGCATTCAGCTTCAGCGAAATTTTTTTGAAGACTCTTTCAACACATTTGCCCTTTTCTTGGTGGGTGATTTAGGGGCACACCTGCCTACCTCATGCAGAGTGTTCAGCAGTTTATGATAAAAAATGGCATGACCCCCTGTGCCCCACCCTCCCTATTCACCTGATCTTGCTCTGAGAGACTTTTTCTTATTTCCCCAGATAAAACAAATCTTCAAAGGGGAATGTTTTGTTGAGAGGTGAAACAAAAAACAAAGAAGCACTGAAAGGCATCAAAACTGATGAGTTCAAAAACTGTTTTGGGCAGTGAAAAAAAGTCTTGGTAGGTATATTGCATCAAATGGAAAGAACTTTGAAAGTGACCGAAGTTTAAACATGTCAAAATAAATACACAATTTTTTAATAAATAAATTCCAGGTTTCTGGGATCCCCCCTCATATATATAATCTGTATAGAAGGTATCCAGCCATGTAATACGAAAAATAAAGACAATTACTGAAGAAAATACAAGACACAAGAAACATTATACATAGGACAATAAAGCCTCAGTCCTCTTCCAAGTAGGCACCTTGGGACGGCACACAGTTCTCCCAGTTGACATCAGCTACCCCATTGTATTTTCCTGAATCTTATCGATGGTCTGAAATCACTTCCCTTTCAAGGCTGATTTTAGTTTTAGGAAAACCAGAAGTCACAAGGCACCAAATCTAGGCTGCAGGGGGCTGAGTCCCCTGGGTGATTCAATATTTCACCAAAAAACTCTTCATGAAATGTGATGCATGAGCAGGCACATTGTTGTGATGAAGCTGCCAATCACCATTTGTCCATAGCTGCAGCCTTCTGAATCGCCCAAATAGTTTCTGCAGAGAAATGTTCATGCTTAACGTAAAATTTGATGCATATTTGTTGCTCTACTCACTAGGTCATTTTGAATGTGACAGCCACACAGTGCACATGCTCACTCAATGATGTCTACCACCCCCACTGACTAGTACAGTGAAGTCATCATTGTTCATGCATGTGCATTCCAGACCACTCTCCTTGGCTGCCAGGTTACATTGATGTTGTGCAAACTGTTCTGGCTATATTAACAATGGCTGGGTTTTTTCAAGGCAGACTACATGTGTTTATACACACATGTGTATGTACATATATACATATGTGTATATGCATGTTTTCCAAGACAGACTACATGTGTATGTACATATATACATATGTGCATCTATAAACGCATACATATATGTACATATAGACATATATAGACACACCCATGTATATAACCAAATGTTACAAACAAAATGATAATGATAATAAAAATATGATATAACAAAATTTGTGTAACAGCTAAAGTGAGGTTTAGAGAAAATTTATTGCATTAAATGCTTGTATTAGAATAAAAACTCTCAAAGACCCAAACTTTAACTACAAAATGATAGAAAAAAGATAAATGTGTACACAAAATGAAGAAGAAAGTGTAAGAACAAAAATCAATCAAATATAAAATACAAATAACAGTAAAAGCTTATTTTTTCAAAAGATCAACAAAATATTTAAACCCCTATAGACTAATGATGAAAAAACACATAAAGAGAACAAAATCACTATTTTTTATATGGGAAAGAGATTATCATTAGAAATCTTGTGGACATTGGAAGTATAATTAGAGAACATATCAGCAAAATGTATGCCAGAAAATCTGACAACTTAGTTTAGATGATGAAATTTCTTTAAAAAATACAACTTAACAAGATCAACCCTAGGCAAAACAAAAATTCTGAATTTCCCAACAAATATAAGAAAGTTCCCAACTCATTTCACGAGGCATGCAAAACATTAGTACCCAAACTTTAGAATCACATTATATACATAAAAAGAAAGAGCAACATCTCTTAACACCTACAAATGCTTAAAATATTAACAAATAGAATCTAACTATATATAAAAATGGTAAAATTACCATAAAAAGCCAGGTTTATCTCTTGAAGGCAAAATAGGCTTGACATTAAAAAATCAATCAATATAATTCACTAACAGAATCAAACAGAAAAATTACATGATCATGTTGATACATGCCCAAAACAAAACAAAACAAACTTTGATATAAACTCATTAGTGATAAAAACTCTCAATTTGATGATAGGCATTTACCAAAAACCTGTAACTACATTCTTAATCAATAATAAAATATTAACTATTTTTTCCCTAAGATAAAGAACAAAGCAAAGATTCTCACTCTCACCAGTTCCATTCAACATTACATTAAAAGGTGAGGAAAAAATATTCAAATGCATCCAGATCTGAAAGGAAGAAGTAACACTGTGTTGCTTGGTAGATAACATAACATAGTCATTTAATACAAAGTCTTTGTTAAAATTTCTAAAACAACTTGAAATAATAGACTGATTTATCAAAGTAATAAGATACAAAATTGTAATACAAAAATGATAGTATTTTTATGTAATAGTGGCAAACAATTAGAAAATGAAATTTAAAATACAATTCCAGTTAAAACAATGCCAAAACACTCCTAAAATACTTAGAAGTAAATTAACAAAATCTTACAATACTTATACACTGAAAACTACAGAACACCCCTGGAACAAACCATAAGAGAACTATGTAATTAAAGAAAGACATCATATCCATGCATTTAATATGAGGTGGCAGGGGATAATGGGGGGAAGGGTTTTCAGGAACCACTATAAAGGACACATGGACAAAACCAAGGGGGAGGGTGGAAGCAAGGGAGGGAGGTGGGTTTGCCTGGGGTGGGGGAGAGTGATGGGGGGAAAATGCAGACAACTGTAATTGAACACAATAAAATAATTTTTTAAAAATGACAATTTTCCTCAAATTTATCTACTAATTCAGAAAAATCTAAAACAAAACCCCAGCAGGATTTTTTTAATTGATAAGTACTTTCTAAAATTTACTTGGAAACACAAAGGATCTAGATTACATAAATCAATTAGTAAAAAAGAATGATGTTTCCCAGCCTCACTACTCATAAAAATGCAAATTGAAAGCACAATGAGATACCACTTACACACTTATTAGAACAGGTAAAACAAAAACGTCAGACAGTACCAAGATGAGAGTGCCAATCAGCTGGAACTTGCATATGCTGCTGGTGGGAATATAAAATCATATAGGCATTTTAGAAGAAAATTTAGCATAAACCTACATAGGAATTAAACATACACCTACCATGCAAATCAGCCATTTCACTCTTAATTATATACTCAAGAACAGTAATGGTGTATGTTCACATGAAGCCATGTACATGAGTGTTCATTACAGCTTCATTCGTAAGAGGCTGCAAACAGAAATGACATAAATGTCCATCAATAGATAAACAAAATATGAACACCACATAGCAGTGAAAAGGAAGTGAAAGTACAATAATGACACAAAAGATGTATGCACGATTTTATTTATATAAAATTTTAGAGAATTCTAACTAAAAACAAAACCCAGATCACTGGTTGCCTGGGAAGGGGTTGAAACAGGAAGAACTGGCTGGGAAGGGCCTTGAGGAACCTTGCATGTGCAGTCAATGTATATTCTGACTGTGGCAGTGATTTCATGGGCACATATGTACGTCAATCAAAACTTATCTGATTGTACAATTTAAGGGATGCAGTTTATTGTGTGAAAATTACATCTTGTAAAATTGAATTTAAGTGATAAGATGGCTAGCTGAACATGTACTGAAACCTCCTCCATGGTTTAAAAACAAGCAATGTTCAAAAACAAGAAAGTGGAATCTTTGCATCTGGGAAAAGGTCCTGGCAACAAACAAATAAAACCAGAAGAGAAACAGGTGGAGAGCCATAATGGTAGTCCAGGGACAGGGACGATGGTTCCAAGCCAAAGGGAGCCTGTGCTGGATGGATGCCAACTATGCAGCACAGGACTAGGGTCCCACCGTCTGTGGAGGTGGAGCCACCCTCTCCGGGTAGGCATCGATTGGCTGAAGTGCGATCTTCTAACATCATGTGAAGAGAGCCAGCATTAGTTGCCTGGAAATAATAATACCTAGATGCTCATGTTTGCAGCAAGATGTGAGGCTCATTGGACGACAGGGGGAGGAGCGGTATTACCTGCAGCCAAGTGGGACCCAGGCCCATGCTGCAGGTGCGGGCGTAGGCTGCAGAACTGGACCACCAGCAAGGAATTGGAACCTTTGGACATGGCTAGTTTGGAGCTGTGTCCCAAGAAGTCTATCAGATCCACTTATAAGACAGCTACACATGCGGAGGAGATTTTCAAAACAATTTAAAAATGAACAGAGTGAAAGTACACAAGACTATCGCTAGGGCATGTTTAGTGTGTGACTGCATGTATGTTATGTGTGGGGCAGAGGGCAATAAACATGCTAATAAAGCAGATGTCTTAAAGAAGAGGAAGAAATGACCCAAAAATAGGGAGAAGAAAAATAGTAATTTTTAAAAAAATTGAATAAGAGAGAATTTAAGAAGGAAAGGAATGACCAGATTTTGATACTTTCCTGGGTTCAGAACTGACTAATTTTCTGCATCTAAAATCCCTCTCTAAGTATTTTATCCACTATCTATTACAATCTACATAACGATGATTTCTCTATTTATGTAAATTCTCATATGTATTTATATACATGTTTATATGTAAATAAGTTTTTATATTTATTATATCTGGCTTCTCCTCTGAGTCACTACATTAATTTGTGACTTGAATCTATCTGCAAAGTACACCCACTGTTCTCCACCTCCACTGCCTTTTCCTTGGCTAAGCTACCAACCCCTCTTGTCTTGATTCTTACAATAGTTTCCTTGCTCTTCTAGTTTCCACTCTTGCATTTCCTGTAATTCTCAACACAGCAGCCAGAGAGGTCCTTTAAAAACATTAATCACAACTTTCCTCTCTCGGGCTTACAATCCCCCACTGTCTTACATAGCAGACATTTCCTATGAAGGAATAATTCATTTTCAGCGCAGGAAGGTCCTAGGTGGCTCTCAGAAGACATAAAATTATACCAAGTAAATCCATTAGATTTAATTCAAGACATTGAAGTAATGTTTCAAAATGACCTTTTTTATGTGTATGAGTAGTAACTCAGGGTTATGTAAGGTAACCAAGAGAATAGCTTTTTCTGCTGTCTTCTTTGGGATTTGGGATAGGACGGGGTGGTGGGGGTGGGTGTTGTATTACTACCACTGAACTCGGCTGCAAACTCTACAATGATACATTTGAAAAGCCAATTTTTTTTTCTTGGCAACTTCCCAGTTAGAGAGTGTGGGTGGCAGATGATTTCCCACATTCATTCACTCGGTGCCAAATTCCTCTGGGTTTGCTTTGATCCAAATAGCAGGTAACTTCAGTGGGTGATAAGAAGCTTATTTGAGAAGGAAGGAGAACAGGGAAGGACAGAAGTACCATCAACCTGATGTGTTTCTGTTTTTGATTTATTGGCAAATGTAGATGTCAAAATATTTATTTGAGAAAATGTTTTCTTTTTGTCGTGATTAGTATTGGCTCTAGTAGAGTTGCTTAAACATCTGGGATCTTGTGAGAAGCTGTTGGCTCTGATTTACTTCTTTAGAGAGAGTTCAAAAGTGATAGGGCAACATGTCATAAAGCGGAAGGTATTTTGGTTGGATCATTGACTTCTTATGTTGTGACATTGAGAAAAGTGTCATGTACAGGCAATTTATTGTCCAGAAGAAGTTATTATAGGAGACAGAGGAAGAAAAAAAAAACTTGTGGCAAATTGATTGCACAATGGTTCCAATCTTTTCACTAATTCTTACAACATGCCCTTTGACAGTACCCTTCCAGAATAACTCACGTGACTTGTTTTGACCAATGGGGCAGTGGAAAATGTGACGCAAGGAGAGACTTGCCAAACATGGCCTTGCTGCTCTTGAACTCTGCCACCATGTGAATATTCCCAGACCAGCCTTCGGAGATCAAGAGACCATGTGGAAAAGATGGCACATGCCCCAGCCAACAATTAGCCAGCCTCCAGCCTAACCAGAAGGTGACACCCAAAGGCAAACATGTTGAGTGACTTAAATCAGCAAAATTGCAGAACTGAGCCCAACCCCAATTGTTCATCTGCAGAACAATGGTGATAAATAGATAGTCTTTGCCCTTAGTTTTTTAGGGTGGTTTGCAATGTAGCAAAAGCTAGCCATTACACCAAGGTAAAGATAAATCAATTCTAAGGAGGGGAAAAGAATCCAAGATCCATAGATTATTTTATCTACTACTGTAAACGATCAGACTGGTAGCCATTCTGTAAATTTGAAACCAGATTTGTCTCTAGGAATATTCTAAGTGGTTGGGTACTATCGTATACCCTTCCACAGGAGAGCTCACTAAACCCTCTTTACCGACTGATACAAAGGAGCTGAGGTAGTTTCAAGGCTGTTTTAATGAAAGTGCCTTTATCTTTTTGAAGTTTAGTGGAAAGATATTTACCATGAGGCTCTTTCCACTGTGGTCTAATTTTTGCATGTCCTATTCTTCCTAATGGTACTGGAAAGACTCCCTTGGAGACCTCATGGCAGATTGCAGAGATGACCTGTATGAGAAAAGGAAATGCTGAATTTAGCTTACAATTTGCTGCAATATTTTCTAAGGACCACCATAGTTTCTAAATGCAAGAAGTCAGGCATGAGGTTATGAAGATAACTGGAGGCCAAAAAGAAAATTTCATTGCCTCTTTGAAATTGCAAGTACCTTGAAACATGCCTTCTAACAACATAGTGGTGCAAAGGCTGCTGGGAAAATAGTGGTTGATGGACCAGCCTGGCACCCAAAAAACAGGAATCCCACAAAAGGGAAATAATATCCCTCAGGGATTCTTCTGAGTAAGCTACAAGTAGTTATTTTTTTTTTCAGTGGAACAAAATGCAATAAAAATCTCTAAAAGAGTTTTAAAATTCACCTAATAGAGCCACACCCAAGAGAGCGGTTGTACACATGAGGCACTTTATACAGTGCATAGAAGGTAATCTGGAAGTGATGATCATGTCCATTAACCTCAAAATGGCAGTCTAGGAGATCAAAATAGCAGAAGGCCCTGTGGCAGGATCTGCCATGTAAAACACAGGACTGTACGCATGGGGTTCACGGGCCTTTTCATCCACAGCTGTATGCACTGACTGGATAAAAGTCAAGTGTGTTAGAAAATCCATTCATTATTCAATCAGGCAACTGTCATATCAACTAATATGATATCGGAAAAAGTACAGCCTTTTACAATCAACCTTTCTATGGAAGGATTTTTCAAATTCCAACTTTTATGTTCCAAATCTTCAGTTTCAGAGACACCAAAATGATCCAAGTCACGTCTGTTCTTCCTTCATCTAAGAAACATCGCTGAGATTCACTGGGCTCAGACCACTTCCTTGGGGGCTACGCTAAACCTCTTGATGGGAAGACGTACTATGAAGAGGGCCACCTCCCACACTGGCCTTCAACCACCTGCCATAAAACTGAAAACTGATCATTTCAGTTTTAGTCTCTCTTACTCTTTGGGTGAGTTTTGTTTTGCCAAACAATTTCTAAGTTTTGTTTTGTTTTTCTTCACTTTTTGTGGTTTTCGTTTTGTTTTGGTAATGCAGAAAAGAGAGAATGGACAAAAAAAGAAGGAACACAGTAGTACTTCTCCTTGTTTGCTTGCTTGATCAGATCCGAAGCCCTCTCTCCATCTTTCTCCCCTCCCTCCCCTGCCCCCATCCCTTTCAAGTGAGGGCATTCTTTCTCTTGGAAAGCATGTGGGAAATGAATAAAGCAGAAAAAACAAATCTTAAAAAATCCAGAAATATTTAATTTTTGTGTATATATTGAAAAATTGGGAAGAAGGACAAAAAACAGGAAAGTTGTGGGTAAAGAACTGGAAAGAATTTGGGGGAATTTTACCATGCAGAAAGGGTGCAAAGCAGCTGTGACTTGCTTGGTTGGCAAAGGGTTCAGGAATTGTGGGAGGAGCAAGAAAAATTTTGAAAAATGTCACTATGCTTTATAAGTTGGATATTTTTCATTTTCTTTGAGAGATGCCAATACTTCTGGAATTTCTTTTTCTTTGCATTAAGATTGTACCTCTTTAAAAATGACTTTACATAGTGACTAAGACACCCAGGATAATCAGGTACTTGTTGAGAGGCAACAAATAAGAAATGACTTTAATTCTTTTTCCACAAAATTAAATATTTTAACCCATTTTTGCTGACTCTCATTTATGTCTTAAATTAATTAAATTTAATTCAGTAACTTCATTAATGACCTCTTAGACTGATTCCATAGATTTCTACTCTCAGTTATTAAAAAGTCTAGGTGAATGTTAGACCTGCTGAATATTTCAATCCTCTATCCACATTAGGACTCGTTTCTTTCTTTCCTTTTGGCATTTAGCTTCTCAAGAAAAGGAGGATTCATTAGGAGGAAAAGAAGTTGTATCAGTTAGATTCCAGCAGAAAACAGATACCATACTTTTAAAAAATAGGGTAATTAAAAGAGAATGCATTCACAAGAGATATTTACAAAGGTGGGTTTAGGGGAACCAATAAAGGATAATGCAATAGCACAGAGCTTAGAGGCAGCTAAACCTTTACCATTCCTGCAGGGACAAGGAAGTGTCAGGTGTAGTTACTGGGGACCAGAAGGAAAGAGTCATCATGCAAAATCAGCCACTCTAATGACCTGTGTCAAAGGACACAGTCAGCTTGTCAAGTCCTTTAGGAAATGAGCTCTAACTTGAACCTTCTATCTCCATTCAACCTCCTGCTAGAGTGTACAGTTGATCAAAGTCAACTGGGAGTCTGGTGTCACAAAATCTAAATCTACTCACGTAGTTCATGTGGTTGAGTCTGCAGGGTCAGAAAATAGAGTGATAGTGGTTAAAGAATGAATGTGAACATGAAAATGGCATATAGATGTAGATATATATAGACAAAAGTTATCTATCTATCTATCTATCTATCTATCCATCTATCATCTGTTTGTCATTCTATTCACTCATCTGCTCATCCATCTGTTCATCTATCTATCTATCTATCTATCTATCTATCTAATCATCTATGTTTATCTCATCAACCTCTGCTCTTGTTCTTCATCTAAATGAAAAAAATTCATATCTCCAGCTCAGGAAAAGCAAAAGGCTCTACCATCTTCCATAAAAATAAAGGGTTGCATTAGTCAAGTCTTAATTCTAGCTGACACCTAAATGTTAATTGCTGATAGCATTGCTCAGATCAGGAACCATACGGGGAAAAAAGAGGAGAAAGGAAATAAGATCAAGTAATGAAATATAGTTGATAAAGTTTATGCCCCTCTACCTGGACATGAGGCCTAAGATGGTAATTATTGTTGCCAGTTTCCTCCACCCATTCTATGTCCTCCCTTGTTTTCTGCCAGCCCCTTGGCCAGGGGGTGAGTCACTCATTTCTGAGGGCTTGGTTGTCTTGTTTTCATAGGATTTCTGAGTTTTTTTTAATTGAACAGACTATTGGATAAGGGAGTAATAAGAAGAAAGCAGTTGAATTCTTTGGGTTCTAAACATAGTCTTCCTTGTCTTCATTATGTAGCAGCACCGTAATTTCTCCCAGTAAATGGGATCAAACTCCAACCACTGACTCCTTCTCTGACCGCTAGCTCACCTTCATAAGGAACTCAGAACAGCCAGGAGGTGTTCTTAGCTTCAAATATATATTGGAAACGTGACTGTTTCCTGGTGGAAGTCCCTTGGGTACTGGCAACTCTGTCTACTAAACCTGAGTGGATTAAAACACTTTGATTTTAATTTTGTTCTTGTATCTCATAACAGTAATTTCACCTACTTTGCTTTGGTAAATGTCCATGAACAATCCGAGAGGTTATTAGTCCCACTGAAATCAATACGCCCAGTGCACAATAGCATCCTTCTCTGCCATTTCTAGTTTTCAGAGGGCAGCTTCCAGAGTGTGCGTCAAAGATACTAATGCCTCTCTCAGAAATACATTTCTTAAACCATGGTCTGCTCTCCAGGACCACTTACGTATTATCCTAATGTATTCCTACTTCCCGAGCCTTTGCATTTTTCTTCTCTATAGTGTGCAAGGAAAATTCTTATAGTCTCACCTCAACAAAGGTAGGCCCTGATTGAGTTCATATTATGGTTATTTAACCCAACAAACTATTAGCTCACTCCCTGGTCACAGAATAATTCCAAATACCTGGTAGAATGGATATATGATGATGAATTTGCCCCAATCAAATTTTATGTTGTACATGCATTGGCTTAACACCATTGGAATCCACTTTCACGCATGCTCCCTCAGTCCTTATTGGCATAGATTGGCAATGTCTTGTAGTTGTATTGATGTAAGGATTGTCTTCTTCTAGAATAGCCCCATCACTGAGGCCAAGCAGCGTCTTATAGGTTAGAGTCAAGGAAAGGTGGCAGAATACGTCCAGACAAGAATGGGCATGAACTTGAGAATCAATCCTTAAAATATTGCTTTTTTCCAGAGGAGGACAATTGGGAGAAGATTTCTCTACTGGGAAAGGATGTTAAGAGGAATTTGGAGTTCAAATTCTCAGTCTCAATTTCTGGTCAAGACAGGGTAATAAGTATTAGATTTACTCTCCACCTAAAAAATATGGACAAAATTATGAAGCAATGGTTTTCAAGATATTGAAAACACCTGGGATTGTGCTATCAAAAACATTCATGCTTAGAAAACATCCCTGGATTCAAACAGCCCATCACATTTGTTTATACATTGGGTTTGCAGGATTGATACATAAAAAATATTATCATGTTTTATTGGTTTAAAAACTGTGTTGTGGTTCTTGCCAATAATAACCTCTCTTGCCTCGGCAGCTTAGCTAGTAATGCACATGGGGTTAGGTACATGGTCAGGGTTTGAATTTTGCAGAAAGGCAAGATTTACATTAACTATGGACCAAATGTCTCCACAAATGCTTTGGACAGGACCAACATCAAGGAACTTTTGGCATGGACCAAATGTCGTCTAATTAACATAATTACATCTTAACAGTCATTCCCTTCTCCCCAGGCAGAGTGCTTCTGGACAATGTGGATCATGAGGTGATTCAGGCAATGCCTTAAATGTCACTTCTATAGACAAATCTGGGTCTCTTTTTAAACAATGTTACAATAAGGTCAACTGGAGGTGAACGTCAGGAGGAGGCTTATTGCTTTCCAGAATAATGAAAACAGAAACTCAAATTCCAGATGTTTCTGGAAAGCTAGATAATATGCTTCTAAAAGTGTTGCTCAGCCTCTGCTTTTGTGCTTTTCTTGTAAAAAAAAAAAATACATCCATGTGTTCAAACATACAACTTTAGCAACTGGCTCCAAATCAAAAGGAAATGTTTTCATCAGTATGTGACCTCATAGAAGGCAAAGATTAGGCAATCTTTTTCATGCTATGGGAATTCTCAAGGTGCCTAGAATTTCACCAGGAATATAATGGGTTTTCAATAAACAGTGACAGTTAATAAGCATGGCAGGCTGAGCAGAGAGATGGTTCTTGGACTTGGACTTGAGAACTCCTGGGTAGTCCCAGTGCTGTGCTCACTTCTTGCACATTCTCTACATACTCTCTCCCCTCCTGGTGCTCAGATTATTATGAAGATCACTCATCTCCACACTGCAAAGGAACTGCAGTCACCTTTAGGACCTTGTCATCAGTTTAGTTCACAAGATGTTTGTAATCCAGTGAAAGCCTAATTAGCTCACCCATTCCTCTCTGTGCTGCCTTTCTATCAGAACTATTTAATTCACATACCTCTGCAGCTCCTACTGCCTGTTGCTCCTCTTGTAGTCAAGTCTTTCCACTTTTTCGCCCACCTGCCACTTTTCGTTTGATCTACTTCTCATTACACGTCCTTTAACCCACTAGATGGGTCTGTGGAGGCAGTTCACAATCTTGGCCCGTATAGCCTGCTACAGCTTTTACTATCTGTCTGATTCTGGATCTGCTTCTTCCTTTGTCTCTTTATATTATGCTTTATTTGCCTTTTAGCATGCTTCATAATTTTTTACCAAAAGCTGGACATGATTGATCAGGTAATAGGAACTGAAGTAAACAGTCCTTTAATACGAGGTTTTATGTTAATGTGGAAGTTGAGCTATTTAATTTTTGCTGTCCCTGTAGGTTTCTGAGACTTCAAATTGCTTTTGCGCCCTTATTTTTATTTCCCCTGTTTTCTTTGAGCTTCTCCAGAAACTCTTTCTTAAAAAGAGGCGATGTCTCTTTTTAATTTTTATTTTTATTGCTGACACTATTACAGATGTCCGCATTCCCCTCCCCTGCCTTTGCCTACCCCCTCCCATCCCCCGACCTCCTATCCTCTGGCTGCCACCACACTGTTGTCTGTGTCTATGGGTTATGCACATGTTCTTTGACTAATACCTTCACTTTCTTTTATCCAGTCTCCCCTTCTCCTCCTCTCTGCCTGAAGGTTATTATGCTAAGAGAAACAAGCCAGTCAGAGAAAGACAAATACCATATGATCTCACTTATATGTGGACTCTGAGGAGTGAAATAAACTGATGAGCAAAACAGAAACAGAGGCATAGACACATGGAAAGAGAAGCAATGTCTTGCTGCTCCTCTACCTATAATCCACTACGGCTCTTTCAATGTGGCATGCAGTGTGGAGAAGGGGAAGTGTGCTGGTCTGGAATCTTGTGATTCAACCGCAGTCTTTCCATGGGCCTGCAGCCCTGGGCTGTTCCTTCAGAAGCTCTCCTCTCTGCCTCACCTGAGCTGCGACAGGAAGGCTAGAAGAGTCTGGATTGGGGTTATTGCTCTTCTCCCAGGTGGGATAAGGCTCTTGTAAAGTCTTTTCCCCTGTACAGCATCTCTTGACTATGGAAAATGGCCTGGGCATATTTCAAATGTGGGTTATTTTCTCCTCCACCTGCCAGGAACACTAGGGGGTTTTCTATTTTTTTTTTTTTTCTTTTTGGTTCTTCACCATGAGAAGCTGGTAGTATTCCTGGATATGAAACTCATGAAGATGTGGGTCCTCCCTGAGACGATGACCCTCAGGAATTTTTTGTTCTCACACTAACTTCTCATTCTCAGCCTCTAACAATTTGGCAAAATTACCATTCAGGTAATTTAGCCAAATCTACCAGTTTATGGCTCCTGCAGTTTTAGGTCCAGATAAATTGATATCAGCAATGATTCTCCATAGTCTTCTGTCTCTGCAGATTTTGAAGTGGCAGTTTGCCCTATGACCTCAGTTCTCTGATGGGCCCAAGAAAAGGCATTGATTTTAGTTTAACTTCTTTCTAGTTGTAAGGACAGGAGTGATGACTTCCAATCTATGTATGTGTCAGAGCCCTGTAAATGAGAATGCCCTGTCCATAGTGCTTTGAAAGCTCCCTCCTTCTCCTTAACCTTGTTTTAGTGTTTAGGAACTTTGTCATCCCTTTTCAGTGGTAATGATGCAGGATGCAGCCAGGAGGGGACCCCAAAAATAGGGATTTGGAATGGGGCCCAGAACTCAGGGTGTCCAGGGAATGTTAGAGGGACATATAAGATGTCCTCACCCCTTCTCCCACAGGTATGAGTTGGGGGAAAGGACACATGGAGCAGGGACATGCAGAGCTGCTAATCCATGGCATGGTCCTTTAACATATCTATAGCCTTTGGCTGGTGGCTTAGATGTGTTAAATAGCTGTGAGCATGCTCTGAGCCAGGGAGATGAAAAGGACTGCCCCCAAGACGTGACTTGGGGAGGAACTCCAAGTTACAGTGCCTGTGTGGGAGCTTGGAGAAGATTGGCCCCAGAAAATGGGGACACACCTGCCCAGACTCATAATGGCTTCCCAATAAACTTGGAATATACTAGAATGCTGGCAGGTGTAACTGATTGTAGGAGGAGTCGGAAATGGGGGTACAGAAGAGATTTGGCGAGGGGATTTAAACAGAGACGCGACAGCCATTGAGAGAGAACCCACGTGCTTTCACCGGAGTCAGGAACCCCACAGCCCTGTGAGGGAGAATCACCATGTGGCTTTAGCAGAAAATTGCCACTCGGCTTTACCTGAGAGGAGACCCTCTTGCAGCTTTGCCAGAGGGGGAAGATCCATGCGGTTTCACCAGAGTGCAGACCCCTGCAGCTTTGGAGAAGAGAGAAAGGACTCTTGCCAGTGGGCCATGAGAAGGTGCCACATGGCTTTGGACTAATTAGAGATCCTGCCTGGACGACGACACAGCTGACGGTGTCGGTGTCAAGAGCCTGGATCCCGGACGTGTGCTTCTTTTCCTTGCAATTACCTTACCCTGAATTAGGCCAGAGGGAGATAGGAAGCACTGTGGGCATCTGTGGTATCCTAAAGGACTTTGATATTTTAACGAAGATGTTAAGTCACTACTTTAACTCTGTATAGCATTAAATAAACATTTCCTTTCCTTTTCACAGATCTCTGGCTTTGAGAGGCATCTTTCCATAAGGCGGTGGACAATAACGGACCTTCTGTTGCTCTGTAACAGTAATATCATAGTCAGTTCAAGCTAGGTTTGCTTGTTAGTTTGTTTTTTCTCCAGGAGATGTTTACTGAATTTGTGCTGCAGGCCAGAGACTGTTTTAAGTTATGGAGACATAGTGTGAACACATACATGGGATCATCTATTTTTTTCTTTTGGCTAGAATTTTTCATAGCCCTGCTCCTACCAGCTCCTTCAGGCTAGACCCTGCCACACTGTCACAAAAATATGTCACTTGTTCCTCCCATCTCCATCCACCAGGGGATTTCCCTCTCTGTATTCTTCATGTCCTACACAGCTTTTGGGGCCCAGTTCAAAATCTACATTGCTTAAGAGGACAGACTTTTTCTATCTACAGTCACCTTTTCCTCCTTCGAATTCTCATCATCTTGTATTTACTTATACATATCCGTGGGGGTAAGGAAGAGGGATGTCAGTTGAGAGCTTAATGATATAATACCTTGAACTGAGAATTGTCTTTTTCAAATAACATCTATAGCTCAATCTTCACATAATTTGTAAGCAGTTAGGATGCAAGAACTTTGTATAACAGAGGACACAATGGGCTATCACTGAAGAATTCAGTCATAACCATCATTGTAACCCATAAAACCCAAAGAGCAAAGATTTGATCAAGGTTCTATGCTGTGTGCTGATGGCCATACAAGGAGTGTGGTGAATTTCTCAAGCGCATTTGATTTCTCCAAGTGTGAACCTCTCATTTTTCTTTGACAGCATATACTTTTTCAGAGACAAGATCCATGCTTATTAAATCTTTTGGAACAAGTCCTCAGTCTTTTGTTATGCACAGTAAGTCCTTGATGGGGAAGCTATCAGAGAATATCTGCAAGTGTGGATGTCATAATCAATCATTTCATTGGTGAGACAATTTATGCATCTGCACTAAACAACTTCAACTCTTTCGTGTTAAAAATAACTGCATGTTCTATAGTCATTTCTATAAATACATCCAATTTTCTAAGGCTTCCTATAAATAACCAGTGTGGTTTCTGCATTATTGACCATAGAGACACATATGTGTCCTGTACCATTGGCTTCGATTTGCCAAGAAGTGTTCTCGATGAATATGTGGAATGCCCTTTTTCCAGAGTCAAACATCTGGTTGTGGCACCAATTTTCAGGGCAGCTGCATGCTCAGCACAGCAATGAACTGTACTGGATTTACTTGGGTAGAAGCTGCCCATGCGACCCACGTTTCCAAAGGTGAAGGCTATTGCGAAGTTCATTTAAGTTAATTTTAGGTGTGACATGGAATCAAGGACAATATCCTTCTTACTTGCTCTAGAGTTTTGTTAGTGCTGCTGTCCCATATTAATCATTGTGTTGCAAGTGTTTGCGTTACAAGGGGAAGACTTAATTTACCAGCACTATCAAAACAGGGTTAACTATTTCCATGTCAACAATCAAGAGAACACCAGTAGATTTTAAAAACTGCAGCAGCAGCTGAGTTTAAATTTTTCATTATTTTATATTATTATTAATATTGTTATAATAATAACATTATTTTGGTATTATTTAATATTTTTTCATTAACATGTGGTCAGATATAAAAATGGAAAAGGCAACAATTTGGGGTTTATGATTAATTGGCTATATAAGAGATGACCCTCTGTCTTATACTATATTGTAGTGCTGAGCTCTCAGTCGCTGGAGAAGTTCAGCTGTATCCTAGAGCTTCTGCCTCCTACTGTACCTATGTGCCACCATTTCTTTTTTCAAAATATGTTTATTGAGGACTAACTAGGTGTCAGTCACTACAGCAAGGGCTCAGGATATAGCCAAGAATCAAACAAAGCCCCTTTAAAAATCAAGCAGGAGTGGGTGAGGCAATACAAAACAAATGAACAGATAAATATGCAATAAGTAATGTGATTCAAAATGCAGTGCAAGAGAAATGACATGGGTGACATCTCAGCACACACCTGAATTAAGTAAGGGAGTGAGGCTGTCATGCAAATATCTCAGAGAAGTGTGGTTGTGGGGGAGGAAAGGAGCGAGAGTGCAGAGCAGACGCTCTGGCTCAGAAACTTGTCCAGCCTCTTCCAGAGGAGCCCAGGAGGGCGGTGTGGCTGCAGCAGAACGAGTAGGGGCAAAGGTGATGGTCAGTGGGAAAGCAGTGGGGAGATCTGGTGGATCCAAGTAGGGACCCAAGTAAGGTCTCTGTGCGACGGGAAGATATTGGGGGCTATACCCCTAGAACTCAGCAGAGCCTAACAGAGTCAGCCTAAGAGTAAGCGTTCACTGAAGGACAACAACAACAAAGATGAAAACTCAATTACAGGTTTTTCAATTTAGCAATCAATAAGGGCTTTAGTGGGACAAAGTGAATAGGATTATGATATCTCATTCTTAGCTCCATGTCCTCTACAATCCTTTTGGAATATGTATTTGATCTTTCCACATTTCTAGTAATTTTCACTGTTTGAATGATTACGTTAAATTCTTCCGGCAGCTACAACAGCGGGACAAGATTTCACCTGCTTCGCTCCAGTTGACTTGCAACGGAAGGACTTGCACTCTGTTCCTGTGTGTGCCTTGTCGCTGGCTTATTGTGTAAGCCATTATTCCTTTTGTTCCCTAGGACAACAGAAGCTCTCTGGAATCAGAGAGGGAGCAAGTTGTCTGTTTCCCTTGCCCACACCAGAGGGTTTGCCCTGTCATTCATATCATCGAAATTGTTATGTTTTGTTTAGTTGTTTAGTTTTCATTCTAGGTATCTCAAACAGAGCACACAACCAAAATATATTTTGACATCCTTACCCAACCTAGAGGGAAAAACATAGGCTTAGAATTTAGACAGACAGACAGAGAGGCTGTAATTCTGAACCCCGGCTCCTGTGGGCAGGGAGGCAGTAATGTGTAAGCTCTGTGGTCTTACAGTGCCACCTCCTACTGAGGGGACTTTGGGAAATTTGCTTCCATTTTCTGAACTTCAGCTTCCACACTGACACAACATGGAAAATAAAAGTATTTTATTCTGGGAAGGGCTGGAGGGGTGGGGTGGGCTGGGATAGGGGTAAAAGGCAGAAAACTGTACTTGAAAAACAATTAAAATAAACATTTTTTAAAAAGTCTTTTATTCCGAGTTGATGTAATAATTAATGAGTAAATACGGTATGTATAAAGTGCTTAGGAAGTCCCTAAAATACAATAAGCACAAAATAAATATTCGTTATTACTATTATTAAACTTACCATGTGCCTTTAGAAATTGCCTAGTGTCTGTGATCCTGATCTGAAAATTAGGGATTATTGATATTTACCTTATAATATTAATAAAAGTCACAAATGAGATGATATGTGAAACAGCAAGCACAGCACCTGAAATATAATGGTAGCAGTAATACTAAAATTGCTATTATTTGAGGTGGTTTTCAACAGACCGATATTCAGGACGTGGCTCTTGTGGCTCCTTCATATATAATAGTGAAACTCTTCTGATTCATTATTTCTGCTCTTGAATATTATGAAATATTAGACTCTACAATCTACACCATGGTCACTTGTCCCCCATCAATAACATATGTTGAAGGGTGGATCCCAGTTAAAATGAATTGTTTGCAACTTAAAAATATACAAGGTATGATTTACAGTAAGGACTGAGGGTGTCCCTGCCAGCCATCATTGGGGAAGGTGGGGTTTGGCATTACTGGATTCTCTAGTTCACAGAGCTGGTCAGGGATGTAGGGTCCTTCAACCCTCCACTGGGGTATTTACCAGACTTGCCCTCAGATCAGCTGCCTTTGTGGCTGGACCTGGGTCATATGCTCTCCTATAAGTTCATCACTAGCAAGACGAAAAGGTCCACATTGACTGGTTTATACCAACCGGGATTTACTTACTTCTGGAGTCAGGCCAGGGTCACTGTCTACTGAGTCCTGTGGGGAGGTGGTAGACCCCACACCAAAACCAAGGCTTTGTCCTCAAGGAAGAAAGGTGAAGGGTTGACAACAGTGTCTGCTATAACTGACCAACAAACCTTGCAAAGCTGCTTGTACCATCCCTAAAACACACTCATGCAAAGATCCGCTGTTTTTATGAATTTGAAGGCTTGACTGACTGATTGGACAGGACCTAGTCTCATGTTTGTCATTCCAGACTATTATACAGAGATGGTGTCCAAGCAACCTTGTCTTTGCAGATACCCAAACGCAGCCAGAAGTTGAGAAGAATCTCCTATGAAGATTTCAAGAGTTCTGGGTCAGAGACTTTCTCATTGCCAGTTGAGCTGGATTTTGCCCTCAAACCACGTTCCCACATTCCAGGATGCCAGTGGAATGTGGGACACCAGTGCAGAAGGGAGAATTTGTTCTCAAGCTTGTCCCTTTTGCATTTGCAGTAATATTGTTAGTGCTGTAAGAGGGCAGGAAAATGCTGGCCTTGCTCCCTGTTTATTGAATACAGACTGCTGTAAACTCATTTTACTTTCCCTGGAGCTGTATTTGATTTTTATCTGTGTTGGTGCCTCAAATAAATGTCTGGCAGGACCAGCTGGAGAGGATTTGATACCAACAGAGGTCACTTTCTAAAAAGTAGTGAGTTGTGAGAAGCAATGAAATAGTTAAAAAAAAAAAAAACTAAACGAGGAATTCTTGCTGAGAGTACAAATTGCACTCTCAGCGCTGGCTGTGCACTGCCTACGAGAATATAGCGATGGGATGAGGTGGGGGGAGACACAGAGACTCCAGTTGAAATTTCTATTATGAATCTTTTACAAAAGGTATTAAGTACAATGCTGAATAAAACCCACCATAAATAAGTGGGATGTAATGTTTAATACTTCAATAGTAAGTAGTAGGTATTAATACTTGCTTACATGGACTTAATTTCTGTAAATTAGAAACTCATTCTTCTTTATTTACTGTAGTCTTTCTTCTCTATCAATACTCTAATGTTTTTAAATATCCGTTATTCATTACCGAATGCAATAATCCTTTATTATCCTTCTCAACCTCGGCAGTATTTGATTTACTCATTCCCTTCTCAAACTTTTCTCCCTTTCCCCCGTTTGTATCTGGACTAAATGTATTCACACTAAAAATGTCAATTCTGTATTATAAATGGAGTGTTGGAGACAGTAGCCACTGAAGTCAGTAGAGGGTCAGAAATTAAGGAGTAATTTCCAATTTATATATAGGCATACGCAATGAGTCTACTGCTGTGCTCATGGCCCCAAGAGGCAGCATCTCTTTGTTCAGATATGTAGGCAGCTAGGCTGTCCAGAGAGGAACAATCAGATCAATATATGGATCAAGTGCCCAGGGTAAAGACCCAAGAAGGATGAAGGTAGAGGATGGATCAGAGGAGATAGTTAGAGGGTAATCAATAAAGCAGAGAACTCTCCCATGCAACATAAATCACAGGAAGAAAGAGACACACAGAAACAATCATCATAGTGCAATTAATTGTCAAAATAATTACTTTTCTAGAGCCAGAGACAGTCTGTTTTTTGAGAGAAAGAAGTTCTTTCATCACAGTCCAAGAGCATCCTTTATCTTTATGAAACTGGCAGCTCAGGTAAGTAGGACAGTTCTGAAGAGTCCTATGCCTGGGAAACGTAAGTGGTAGAGAGGTGCACAGGCATAAGATTCATGCCACATACCTCGTGTGACTCTGGCCTCTTGGATTACACTGAGCCTCTCATTCTTGAAGATTGATTATTCCTTTTCCACCCCCATCTTCTCCATAGAAGATTTGTCCCATCTTCCATCTTCTATGATATAATAACAGGTCTTTTACCCTCTTCTCTCCTTGGTAATTTCATTCACTTTTCTGATTTCAAATCTGCATATCTGGCTCCAACCTCACATCTAAGCTCCAGATCTGCACTCCAAACCAGCTATCTCCACTGAATTGTATCTGGATATCACCAACATCTCAAGGTAAACACTCCTTCTTCATCAAAGCTGAACTTCCTGATTTCCTTTTCTTTTGTTGGTGTAGTCTTCTTAGTCAGCATGTCTTGAAACATCTCTAGTCTTAGAATGTACTTTCATTCTTACTCTTCATGCAAAGATCCTGTCGAATCCTAGACATTCTGATCTTTCCACTTCTCTCATATTCATTTCCTTCCCCATTCCCAAAGCCATTACCTTTGTTCAGGCCCTGAGTTCTCATGTAATCTGCCATTCCAGCTTTTCATCCCTTTATTTTTTTCTCTCTCCTATATAGCATTGCCATATCAATTTTCCTGATCATTCCCACTCCTGTTCAATAACCTTCACTGTCTCCCAATCACCTCTGCCATACTGTAATCCAGACCACCACTGATTTCTCCCCTGGATTATGGCAGTAGACATTTTACAGACTCTTTACCACCTCCAGTTACCCTGACTCTAATCCAGTTGGTAACCTGTGACCGGAATGATTGTTTCTAAGATTAGTATAAATGCATCAGTTCCCTGCTTACAGCAGTTCATGGTTTTCTACTGCTTTAAGGTAGTTTTGAAGGTCTTTCAAGACCTAGCCTCTATTTTTATCTCTGATTTCACCTTTTGCTATCAGTCAACCACCTTTCTACCCCCTACACTCTGAAAATACAGAACAAAGAAGCAAATAATAGCAGATGTTTCCTCATATCAGTCAGGGCAGCTCATGTGGGTAGGCACCAGCTTACTCTTTAGAAATGGGCTTGAGGCCACTGCGTAAACATTGCCTGATGCTCTTTTTCCATGATGCCAGAAACCATGTTGGTTGAAAATGAAAAATTCAGTCAATCATCTGGAGGCATCCCAAATATCCAGATGTTTGGCATCATGTCGACAAAACAACCAGATGACTCAAAACTAAATTTTCACTTTTCCAGTTAGAATATGTTTTGATCTCCGGTAGTTATCAAAGGAGCAAACATGCCCAAGTGACTTCCTTGAGAAAATGAGTTCCAGGTGGAATTGAGAATTCCAAAAGTCTGAAGAAGAGTCAGGACTGTGGTTATTGCACTTGTAAGAATCTATGAACAATAATCTGCTTTGTTATTGGTTGATGCTTCCAGCTTTAACTCTGACAGTGGCTTCCACATCCACAACTTCCCCAGATAAGCTGATATTCATTAGGCAGGAGTCCACATACATTGCTCTACAATGCCTTGAATGCCTTTTGTGAACAAACCAATTAAATTACCTGGGAGAGTAAATATTACATTAAGGCTTACTGTGACTGAAGCTGACTTTCTAACGCTGGATCTCACAGCCAAGACAACCTGAAGAGCAGAAAAAAGGCTGATTCCATGGCAAAGCTAAGGATACTACTTTTGAGTCACCTGAAGAAGAAAACTAAGCAACAATTTAATTTAACTATCAAATGAATAGGGAATCAAGATGTTTCAACTTCTGTGAGTGCTATAGAGAAGAGGCTTAAGAATTGAATTAAGAGAGTTTATCTAGCTCAAGGAACACTGAGAAGTCAAATGTGAATAACCCCAAGGAGACTCAGTGAAGGTAGTTTAGAATTTGTGTCTGACTTTATTAAAACTTTAATTTATTTAAAATTTAAGTTTACAAAGTCTATTACTAAAGCCCTTCAACATTGTATAGATATTTGTTAGTGATTTAATGTTATCCAGACAAATACACGCTGTTGAGGGAATCAGTTGTAACCATTTGTGACTTAGAGAACCCTTGATTAAAAAATGGCAGCTGTCTTAGAGGCATGGTCTCCAGGCCATGTGTGTGTAATTACTTAATGTTTAAATATGAAAACATTTCCATAAAATTATCACCAGTTGGTTGAAGTTCATGGCAAGGATATCTTCATCAAGAAGAAAATCAATGGGAAAATTTTTGAGGTAAGGGATTACCGATGCATGTAATGCAGAAGATCACCAGCAAACGCAAACAGAGGAGCTTATGTTATAATTGAGCAACAATGATAGCAGCAGCAGCAACAACAAAAAACTCATCACAAAGTAGAATATAGTCTAAGCAGAGAAGCAGCAACCCATTAAATTGCTTTCTAGTATATAAATGTAAGTTTTTGTAGGAAATCACATTATTGTGCTGTTCAAAAAAGTGTAGTATTTCCTTCATTGGAAAATTGTTTGAAGGAAAATACCTTGTGAATTCATTGTACCAATTTCATTTGTAGCACATTTGGTCATATATCTTCTGGCATTTGCCAGGCTAGTAATGTAGGGACTGCAGCAAAGGAGCTTCACCTTGAGAATTGCCTGACCACTGTGGAGAATTGGCAGGTCTGTCTTGTCTATGCATAGGAAAAAGCTGGTATTCATGGGAACAGAACCCTTCTTTTTTAAATCATTACCACCCTAGGTTTTGAAGAATTTTGTAAATTCTAAGAAGCAACACATGGCCCTGCTTCTATGAGGCAGATGAGGGTATTTTATGATTTTAGGGGGAAGGCTAACGTTGATGGCTTCCTCTGGGTATATGTTATTCCTTGGGAATCAGGCTGTACCTGGGAGACCTGCTAATTCCCATCGATATCCTGTCCACTCATGCACGTGCATAGGAGTAATTAAGGTTTTGTGTGGAAAATTCTTTGCCACATGATGCTGAGACCAAGTACATGGAATACACACTCCAACATTTGGTTATGATTAGCTCCCACTAGTATATAATAAAAATTTATTCAAAGAACTAGGGTGCGTGCTGAGCAGAAGACTGATAGTTCTTTAAAGTTCTGTTCTATTATTAAATTTCTTCTGCTTTCATATTAAACTTCAATTAAATAGTCTCATTGGTTCATTGGAGAAGGTTTCCATTCAAAATGAACATTTGTCAGCAGATGCCGTTATAAACAGCTGTGGTTTTCTTTGGGCATATACAACGCCATTATCCAGACCATCTGGCCCTTCTACTGATGGTGTTTCTTATTTGGGCTCTCTCTCTGACATAATAATTTATTATCTTTAATCTGCCTGACTTCTTCAGAGAGGACTTCTCTCACACCTCATAGAACAACAACAACAACAACAAAGTAAACTGACAAATTAAAAAGGTTACAGGAGATGAGCAGACCTTTGTAAAGGTCACTGCATAGCCTGGTTACTCATTCCCCACCCCCCTCTTTTTATTATAAAAATGTAGACTGATTATGGAGAAAGATCAATTTAAAAATAGAGCAAACTATGCTCATTTTTTAAAAAGAAATTGTTTCCAAATTTAAATATTTTCTGGAATTT
Organism: Anoura caudifer; assembly: GCA_004027475.1. Lineage (NCBI taxonomy): Eukaryota > Metazoa > Chordata > Mammalia > Chiroptera > Phyllostomidae > Anoura > Anoura caudifer. Next base: position 95,106 of record PVKU01003485.1, on the reverse strand, counting down.
ATTTGTTTGATTTATTGTTTCTTTAATTTCAGAAACTTGGCCACTGCTCAAATGATTAAGAAACAACAGCTTTATTTTTTCAGCGCTTATCACGCTAGCCCATGCTTTTCTTACCAACACTTTCATTTGAATTGGAATATGATGAAAGAAAAGAGAGGAGAGAGGTGTCGGCTTTAAAACTCCATCCATGACTGGCAGAGGAACCTAAGAGTATGTACCCTTTTGAAATTCAGATAAAAGAAGGGAATTTTTTAAATGCAGGAAAGTATAAGGAAGTAGCATTTACCTTCACATGAGCCCAACATACAAGCATATTGGTGGTCAAAGAAAAATGTTGAGTGGGGGAGTAAGTCACATCCTTATAATTCTCTTATTATGAATATATAAGTTATTACATTTTTACATTAAAGTCATGTTTAAAGTTTTTCACAAAATTATATTAGAAAGGAAAATATTGAATATGAAATGATAACTCATTTCTAAAGTGAGGACTGAGGGTATTTATGACCTTGAAAACACAGAAGGATCCCTTGATCATTATAAAAAAATGTAAATAAGAGTGTTCATCCTCTATAATGTCAGTGAAAAAAGTGGGTTTTGAATTGGAGGAAAAAATAGAAAACGTTTATTTAAAGGGATAAATAATTTTAAAAGTTGATGATATGGAAAAATTAAGGAAACAACATATTTAAAGGTAAATAAACATTATAGTTACTGCACATTCATTCAAACAACCAAATGCTTTCTAGATTATTTAAAATATACTTATCCTTAAATACTTGTTAAATATTTTAGGAGGCAAAGATATGTCATAAGAAATAAATAGGGGAGTGTTGAACTTGTGCTTCTTGAGAGGAATTTAGGTGCTGGGAAGTTCTAACAATCTCGTGAATAATACATTGTATAAGAATTTACACTTACAAAATGATCAACAATGGCTACTTTTGGCAGACTCTTCTGCATGGCGTGGGCCCAGCTCCCACTCGGAGATGCATGGGACCCACACCCACGGATAGGTTCCCTTGTGGGTTATCATATTTGCATTATACTTAGGCTGTTTTGAAGCTTGCTCTTTGCTAAAACCCCCTCACCCTGCAAGTACCTTGCAAGCCCAGTAAAACCGGCTGCCTATTCATTTGCTAATGTCCTTCTTCTGTAATGTAATGAGGGGCATTGGCTCCTTTGTTGTAACTGGGAGATTGAGGGAGAACCATCTTGTAATGTGAGGAGATATTATTAGAATAAAGTCCTGTCATGGTGGAGGCCGTGGCTTTTGCTCCTCTTGAGAGAAAAGCCATGCTGTCATCCTATTTCCTCCACCAGACTTGGTAGTCTGTGTGCATGTTTTAATTCATCCATAATGACACAGACACTGCTGGCCGGTGTCCACATCAGTTACTAACAGCACAAAAAGAGAGACACCCAGACATTATGTACCTCCTAATGTAGCAGAAACCACCTGTGAAATAGTTTTGCCTAAAATGTTATAAAATGATACCTAACATTGATCAAACTGCTTTACTGATCCAACAACTTAAGGAAATATAGGAGAAAGAGACATGTAAAATGACACCCATAAGGATGCAATCAGAAAATCTAATGTGTGGGGAACTCTAAAGGAGAAAAATACATTCTCTTTAACAAAAAGATAAAAGGGAAAAAATACTAGATAGAAAAGGTACTTATATATTAAAAGGAACTTAGGAAATATCTCAACCAAAATATCTCAATCAACACTTCACAACGAAGTTTTGTTCTGTATTCAAGCTCCACTCTTCAACCACGTCCACTCCATTCTCATAGGCTATGTCACGTGGTCCCTTGTCCTCTGACCATGGGTTTGGCCTGTAGGGACCACTGTCAAGGGATTGAGTGTAAAAGAAATTTGCTTTTAAATTTAATCCCAAACAAATTTGTTTTTTCTGTAGCTTAACCAGAATCACAGAAATCACATAAAATTTCAGAGTAATAAGAGATCATAGAATTTATGTAATCCAACCCTCTTCCAAAGCAAAGCATTCTTTAGAGTAGTCCCTAGCTTATGTTCCTCTTTTCCAAGAATATCCTTCCAGCCTTCAGCAGGTTTCACTTTTAGAAAGTTCTTTTTTATATCAAACTTTCTGTCTCCAGAGTTATAGCCACTGATTCTGTCTACTGCTCTGGACTTTTAAAGATAAAAGCCTAATTTTCCTCTTTATGATAACACTTCAAACATTTTATGGTAACTATTACTTTGTCTTCTCTTTCCTAAGTTGGAAATTTTAAAAACTGTGCCTGAAAAAAAAACACTTTCTTAAGCCCCACAGAGCATGCTGAGCAAGTCTTTCTCTTTGTGCGCACTGCGCATGAGAACTCTCTTTGGGAAGGCCATGCTACCGTGCTACCATTTGGGATGCCCCAACCTTCTGTCATCTGCGAGCTCCTTAGAATCAGTCGCTGTGCCATGAATCTTTGTATCCCCAGTGCCTTGTCCCAGTTATTTCATTTTATTTATTTTTAGACAAATAAATAGACCAATCCAGTTCCTCCTTTTTTAGTGCTTTGAGTGTACACCTTTATTTTTGAATGATCTCAAAAGTTCAATAACATTGACTAGTAAAGAGAGGATTGGAGCCGTACTTGTTCAACATGGAGTATCATACTCCCTATAAGGCGGTTTGAGATTACATTAGCATTTTCCAGCAAACATATCCACTACTGACTTGCATGAAATGCATTTGAAATTAAATTCAAGTTCTTTTTTTACATATTATGTCTAAATGTTACATTCCTAATATGTATTGTTGTAGGAACATTTATTTTTTTAATCCAAATGTAAGAATTGATGTTTATCCATGTTATCTATTTATTTTTGCTGAATCTATCAAACCATTCTTTGAAATCATCTTGGATTGAAATAGTGTTATCCAGTATATTTGTTATCCCTCCTTTTTTCTATGCTAATTATGAGCAAATTCTCATAATTCTTTCTCCAATGTATTGATAAAATATTAATTTATTCATTCATTCATTTATTCAGTGACTATTAATTGAGTATTTCATAAATATAAGTACTATTCTAGTGCTGAGGATTCAGTGGCGAGCAAAAGGGACATGGCCTCGGTCCTCATGAAGCTTATATTCTAGGGAAGTGGCTTTCCAACTTTAGTATCAGAATAACCTGGAAGGCTTGTTAAAATATAGATTATTATAATGGTGTTCACCCCCAAAGTTTCTGACTTGGTAGGTGTGATATGTGTGGGGAGTGATAATTTGCATTTCTAATAAATTCTTAGATGTTGCTGATGCTGCTAGTTTGGGGCCGACACTTTCAGAACCACTGTCGTAAGGAAAAATATACTTTCTTAAAAATGCCCTGACCAGGGATTAAACCCACAACCTGGCATATTGGGACAATGCTCTTTGCAGAGCTACCTGGCCAGGGCCAAGAGAGATATACTTTTAATTGCTAATGACTTACTTATAAGCAAATATGAGTTCAAGGACTGAGGACAGGTCCTTGCTTATAGAATACCCCAAGGTTTATTTTATTCTATATGTTATTTGTAAATATAACAAAGACAACAGATTGACAATCATAGAAAAAGCAGTTATCCAATATATTGGGGAGGAGTTGAGGACATACTAATAAAAAAATCAAACTGCTCTTAGATAAATTAATCAGTTAATTCAATTGAAAGAAAATATTTAAATTTATACTCATGTAGCTACAGTGCTTTTTAAAAATAGTGACTATTGTATGAGATGAAACAATATTTTCTTGAGTGTTTTGTTCAGACACTAACAAATCTCAAACATTCTATTACTATGAATGAATAAATAAGCAAGGATCGGAATAATAAGTGATTTTCAGATGTGATCCATAGATAAGTGACAGAACCTGGACAAAAATGCACATTTCCAAAGGGGAACAGAGTCAACAGTGTGTGCAGAGCAGTGAGAGAGCTAGTTTCCAAGTCATTTTCAGCCTCCGCGGTGAACATGTGAGTTGCCTAAAGCTTGAGCACTTATTTTCGCAAGTGCAGTTAGGCTTAGGCACCTTCTGAGCTATGGAGAATGATGCATCCGAATCTCTTGGGAATTTCCCCTTGTCTCAGCTCCTTAACGATTTCTTGGCAGGAAGCCAAAGAATTGAACAACCTCTACTGGTCACAGCTGGGATCTGGCAGACTAGCTTCAAGGAAAATCCAAGGGCCGGCCCACCCAGATGGGTCTATATGGCCCAGCTAACACATACTCTGCCTGTGTGTGTGTGCCCACACACTGTCCAATCTTCTAACATGAATTAGCTCATCAGGTGAATAGTTGAATTCTCAAACACTCAAATGATATGGCTTTCTTTATGTTAGTGACTTAAATTTTTTGAAGCAGAACTATTTGTATTTTTTGTTGTTTGAGTCCTTGCCTATTTTGAGCCTGCTAATAACTCTTACGCTGTTATTTTATATGTATTTATCTGCCTTAGTAGTCTCTGAGTTACACAAGGATGAAGGCTACTTACTTTATATTGTTTAAATAAAAGTGAGTTGAAATCGATTTTGTGTTGAAAATCTCACACCACTAACTAAACAGTTGAAAGAGTCTGGGCAGTTGCACACCTTCAGAGGGGTGACGAGTGGTTTATAAGACAAAGTGGGCTGCTGTGGACTGAACTGTCTTCCCCATAAATTCATGCATCGAAGGCCCCCTCCTCTAGGTGGTCGTGTTTGGAGATGGAGCCGTTGGGGGATAATTAGGATTAGATAAGTTCCTGAGGTCAGAGCCCTCATGAGGAGATTCAGCTCATTATAAGAGTAGACACCAGAGAAATTGCTCTCGCTTCCTCTTTCTTCCTGACCTGTGAGGACACAGCAGGGAGGCAACTGTCTACAGGCCGGAAAGAGAGCTCCCGCTAGAAAGCGACTATGCCAGCACCTGGATCTTGGGCTTCCAGCCTCAAGAACTGTAAGACAATAAGTTTTTGTTCGTTAAGACACCCAATCTCTGGTGTTTTGTCATGGCAGGCCAAGGATTTTAAGTGAAACTTTTAGATGAATGAAACCATCTTGATGAATAACTCTTGGAATTTTCCTGCAAATGAAACAGACTCAATTGGATTTTTTTTTTAAAAAAGACTAATTGTACTTGAACTTTGGACATTATGAAGACATGTTCTGATTGTTAATTTTTATTGTATATCATTGTAGATATAATCTTTAAAAAAACCAGAATGACTCTAAATGACTTCTGGTGCAGTGTCCAAACTCATCAGCAGTGAGGAAACAAGGGGGAAACGTGCATTTTTTTTCTCCTTTCTTCTGCAACAGAATCATTGACATCCAAAACAACGTCCAGAATCATAACTAATTAACTTGGACATGCCATTCTTGGAGTATGTAATTGAAATGCCATACGTACTTCCCTGAACTACAGCTATATCTTAATAGAACACGATGGGAAACTGAGCTGTCGACAAGATTCTGAGGGCTTAGGAGGAGGATACTGATTGGCAGTGGACAAAACAAAGCCATTCTTGGAGTCAGTAAGATGTTCAGATTTCCAATAAATGTCCCAAAAACAACTACCCCAAGTGTATTGACAGTCAACTGCCAAAACAACAGCTTCTCTGTTTTCCAAGGCAGTACTTGCGTACAATCCATAAACAAACTGTCACAGACATTGTACATCTGGACAACACAGTTGCAAAGCTAATTTTTGCTGGGAGAAAACTATAGCCCTGGTTTTAATTTGCGTGCAATTTTGACCAGGGAAAGAATCCTATTGTGGGCACTTCTAGTGTTTCTATGAACATGTGCGACAATGTTATGAGCTGCCAGACATAGAAGATTTCAATAAATACATTGATACTTGAAGTCAAGGAGAGACTGAAGGATCTGTTTCACAGGCTGTTGTAGCAACATGGACCAGCAACCTGGACCTCTGTTATCATGTTATGCACTTGGGATTTTAAGGTTCATATTATAGAAATAACTGTCTTCTTCTTAGGTGTGCTCCTAAAATTTCCGTGGGCTCCTACCAAGGGGGTGATGCCCCCCAGTCCATGAGAACCCCTGAGCTATTTCTCCTGCCTCATAGAACAGCGGTGAGTTTCTCACTGTTAGGAAGGGGTCATTATCAAAGAAGTCATTATCAAAGAAGTCATGATCTTGTGGCACCTTCACTCATTTAGAACATTTAGAGCATTAAAACACTCTACCTAATCCTTCTCTCATTTCTGATATTATCGAGGTCCATTTAAATCCAGCGTCTCCAAAGCAATGATATCAGAGAAGCAAATATCTCTTTCTATTGCAATCCTTATTAAGTGAAAAAATAAGCATATTCATAATGACAGGTCTCTCTCGAGAATGCCTGTAATTGAGAAGAAAGAAGAAAGTGAATAACTTTCATGAAGTTGCATAAACGAACCCATGTGAAAATCAGATTCTGTCTACCATGCTCTTAATCTTTCCTACTTCTGCCCTGAGTAGAATATGGCCCACTGCATAATACAGCTGCCTTCCGTTCTGCTGTTGCAAAGGACCCTTGATGGTTTCCATCTGCAGTTAGGCCCACCTCTGAAGTCATCAGTGCAGGTTACTGTCCAAAGAAGAGTCAGAGGAGCTTTCAATACTCAGTGGTTAGGTGTCACCCCTGTACACCTATGTTAGCAGCTTTTGTCACCGTTCTGACAGAGGCGGCCTTCCCCTAACGTGTAGCTATGCTAAAATGTTTTAATAACATAGGTTGAAGATGTTGGCTTTTTAAATTTGAGTAAAGCCAACACACAAATTTCAAAGTTACAAATAGATGCACTTGAGAAACTATTTATTTTTATAAGAGTTGAAATTTTGGCCAAAGAATTACCACAATTTCCCTAAATAATGACAGCTCTCAATATTAAATGTACTAATGTAGAGAACTTGTTTTTAATATTTTTTACCTGTAACTGTATAGAAACGCAAAAATATCACCTTTTGTATTATATCAATATTTCATACTCTTTAAGGTTGATTCATGTTATTATCTTAGTAACAATTTTATAAACTATACAGAACAAGACTGGTGCCAATTTTGTAGTTGTACAATCTGAGAGAAATTAAATGATTACTATAAGATCTCACAGACTGGGAATTAAAATCAAGACTCGGATTTCAATTTCAAGACCTTCGTCCATTCTACTAAACAGTGTCTTCCTGTGAAACTTCCCTCCTAATAACACATGGTGTCCATTGTTATTTAAAATTAAGGATCAGGAATCCCAAGAATTAAGGATTATGAATAGTAACTCATAACGAACAATAATGGTTTTTCAATGACTTACATATTTTTTAAATATCATTATAACTGTCTGTTATTTTACTTCTACATGTCTTAACTATACCTTAAGCATAACCAGTGGCTCCACCCCCTATGGGAAATATGAGGACCTATAGATTTTCTGGTGAATTGGGAGGCAAAATTTGCTGTTAATCTCATATCAACCTGTAATTCATTTCTAATAACTGGGCTTCTGAATAAAGCTATCAGCCTAAATCCATATTCTAAATCTCTTAACTCTTGACCCAGTCTTTGTCTGACTTTAATGCCTTTGACTCTAAGTCACTTTAGTTCCTATAGATTGAGGGACTTTTCTTCTCCTGATGGGTTCTGTATCTTCAAACAGTGTTCTTCACCCACTGCCTAAGCATTCTCACTGGTACAGCAAGATGTCCTTGATGCGGATGTTAGTTGACCTGTGGGGATTAGGAGAGCTGCTTGGTAGAGATGCCATGGATTTTGGAGTCTGGCCATCAGGCATTTGAATCACTCACTCTTCACTTTTAGAAATTAGCTTTAATCTCTACAACAACTCCATGAGGAAGGTTTCCAATTCCCATCTTACAAATTATGAAACAAAGGTAAGTAATTCCCCAAAGTCTCAGTTTACTAATTCATAAAATGCTACCATTACTACTATTACTTAAGCAGGGCCACTCTAATGTTGACCAGAAATTGAACTCCTCCCAGCCCCCATCATTGCTTTCTAGGCTTTGTAGATTTCCTGCAGCATGTATCAAGTCTCCAGGTCCCCTTTCTTCTTGTCTTCTTTATGACAATCTTGACTTCCAGATACCTGAGAGATAAATACAAATTGACAAATTTGTATTTGGGAAAAGAGTTTAGATGAGCACTGTCTCGGCATAAGTCTAAAACAGTAAACACATGTTATATACTGTGAAATCTGAAACAACTAGCCACTTATTCAGTTCAACTTTCCATATATCATTGCCTCCTCTTTGTACTTGAAAGGGGCACATGATTGCTTTACCTTCTATCATAGTACTTATCAGCCATTGCCCTCTAGAACTATGGTATAGATCTGTTTGTTTATGGTCAGATTCCTTTTCATAAACAGAGGCTCCTCCTCATGAAAGGAAGGTTGTCTGATTTGTTCACCAATTTTTCCATAGCACATAGAGAACCCTTGGAAAACATAATTCCTCAATAAATGAAGAAGAAAGAAAAAAGGAAGGAAGGAAGGAAGGAAGGAAGGAAGGAAGGAAGGAAGGAAGGAAGGGAGGGGGAGGGAAGAAGGAAGGAAGAAAGGAAGGAGGAAGGAAGGAAATAAGAAAGGGAAGGAAGGGAACATGTATGAGGTGAAGTTGGAAAGATAAAAATTTTAATAATTTTGATAATAATGATTCTAAAACTTATTGAGTTCAACTCTGTTCTATTCTAAAGTTGATATGTGTTAATTAATCAAATGATGTAAATACATATTAAGAGGTAAGTCAGATTGGGAAGCAGAGACGCAAGGCTAACACAAGGCTAGCAGAGATAAAAGGCTAACGTTTATGTAACCTGTTCATGGTCACAGAACTCTTAACAGTGGACTTAGCATTCAAACACAGGAAATTTAACTCCTGATTCTGTGCTCTTCCTCTCCACAATGTATTGCTTTTTTTTAGTGGTATATAATTAATTCATAGAACATTGTTATTGCTATTGAAGCAAGTGACTTTAAAAAGTGACTCTAAGAAGGTTCTCAATATTGTTACTGAATTCTGTAAACTCAAAAAAATCCTTTTCCTTTAGGCAAATTGACAGTGAACACTTGAGACAAGTGGACTTGGAGAGAGAAAGACGGAGCTGAATCACTCATTTCTTGTCCAGATCTGATATAAACTAATAAATCACAAATAATTCAGAAGACATCCTCAAACAACTCTGAGGGTATTTCAAGGAACCTTCCCATCTGGAATCTGTGCTGATTCTTTTCATATTGTATTTCCCCAAGGATGACTCACAGGAAATTGAGGTTTCAGAAATATGTGGTGTTTTTTTCTACCTTCACTACAGAAGTTTTAAAGATAGTGATTTTGTGGTTGTGTTTTTTCCCATTAAGTTTTAAGAAAGAAATTCACTTTTCTCAACTATTTTTTAAAAATTCTCTAATCATAAAAAACATTTATGTTCATGTGACAATAAAGATGATGGTGCTGATGATCCTGTTGATTGTAGTAAAAATATTCTAATAAGTGAGTGTAAAAAAGAGAGTTAAAAAGTCCAACAACTTATGAATAATAGATAACATTTCAGTTAAAAAAGTTGTTGGATAACTGTTTTGTATTGAGCTGTGATTTATATTATAAGGGGTATAAAGATGCATGGCTTCACCCCTGCCTCAAAGAATACACAGTCTGCTTGGAGAGTTGGAGGTAGACCAGTTGTCTCCAACAGGTTGTGAAGGTGGTGGGTGTGAAATAGACACAAAGTGCAGTAATCAGATATTCACTGGGAAATTATTAATTCCAAATGGAGGCTAACCAGAGTCTTGTGGAAAGGCGGCATTTGACATAGGTCTTAAAAGATTGTATAGATGCTTTTAAAAAACACCTTAAAGAGAAAAGAAGGAATTTGTAAAAGTGGAGATGGTGGAGGAGAGTGCATGGAGAAAGCAGCCAACTCAGAAGTCTTTCTTTTCTCCCTCCCTCCATTCCTCCTCCCTTCTCTTCTTCCTTCCTTCCTTCCTTCCTTCCTTCCTTCCTTCCTTCCTTCCTTTGTCAACTTATATACCTGCAAATATGTAAATAATCAAAATAGAAGTTGACAGATCTTTCCTCTGTACCTAGGGTGATGCCTGATTCATGTGGTACCCAACAAATATTATTGAAAAAATGCATATATTGTCTACAAATGGGAACTGAGATAGGTGAGCAATTCTAATTTCTGAATTAAGAAAAAAATTCTGCTGTATCACTTACCACATAGAAGTCAGATAAAAGGCCAAACTAAAATTCACAGAGAAAGATTGGTTTTCTGACTATCAATCTTAACAGACTCTGAAGTCTCTAGATCAGGAACCATATTTTTATTCATTAATAGGCATTTTATTTAGTAACCATGATGTGTAAGATGCTGTATTAAGGATTGTGCGCAAAAATGAAAGATATAGTCCCTGACAATGCTGTGCTCATAATTGATGGGGAATAAATGCAGATAATATAAGGTGTGTGCTACTGATGATTATTAGGTGGTATCTACTGCCAGGCACTATGTAGGCAGTGCAAATACATTATTTATTTGGTGCACCCACCCTCAGGGCCAGATATTACCACCATTTTACAGAGGAAGATTTGAAGCTTAGGTAGGCAAAGCAACTTGCCCAAGGCCAGATGGATTTTATACATGGTAGAGTTGAGGTGAAAACTTTCAGACTTCCAAACCTATGCTCTTAGCTGTTTGTTACACAATTCTAGTGGTTGGGGACAGTCATTTCCCAGAATGGGAAGTGCCTATGTTGACCCTTACAGGATGATGAGGAATTTATAAGGAAGAGTAAGGAGGACACTTGAGACAAGAAAACAAGTGGTTTGGGAAGACTGGGGCTCATGATGATTTGGGAGAAAGATCTGAAGATGTGGTTAGAGAAACAGAAATGAAGCAGCGTATAGGAAGTACTGGATATGAAGGCTGAAGCCATGACTCACCAATGTGGCTGGACATTAGAATCAACTGGGGAATGTCTAAAAAATACAAAAGACTGGGCACTTATCCACACCAGTTAAAATGAAGTCTCTAGTGGCAGGGTCAGGCATCTGTGTTTTTGAAAGTCCCTCTGGTGATTCTAGCCCAGTGTTGGGTGACAACCAGTGAGCTGAAGTGGTAGAATCCACTGAGGAAGTTCAGGCAGGGGAGTGTGGGTGATGGGTTAGAAGGGCCTAGAGTACAGTCAGGGAAATCAGTTAGAAGGGAGCTAATGGGTAGTGATGAGGGCCAGTTAGGGGCAGAACAGAATGAGGAAAGATATGTGAGAGATGATTAGAGAGTAAGTAGAACACTCAGGTTTTGTACCCATTGGGTTAAAAGGCTGGATAAAATAGGAAAGTGACTCTTTAATTTCTAGCTTGGATGACTATGTATAAATTAAAGCCATTTGTCGAGATGGCAAATATGGGAGAAAGGGCAGGTTTGAGGGGTGGGGGATGGTGAAGCTGAAAGCCTGGGAATGAGACTGACAGAGAACAGTCAGAAAAGTTGTGGGAAAATCAGGGGACAGTGAAACCACAAAGGCCAGGAGAACAGGAACAGGTAGCCATAGCGCCAAATGCCTCTGGAACAGGAAACATGATTTTATTAAATTAATTGAAATAGAATATCATCTACCTTCTAAACAGATTCCTGCTTTGGATTTAGAAAGCAAATGAGGACAAGAGAAGAATTAGAAGATATAAGTGCCAGTTATCAAGTCACTGCTTCCGGCTCCATACTCACCCTTCTATACTCTGCTTTGTGATGCCAGGGCTGAGCTCTGCAAATCTTATTGGCTGTGCCATCTGCTCCCTATGAAGCTCTCCCGACAAGGGGCACTCAGGGAGGATTGCAAGGCTGCAGGAGGAACAAGCCCCATTCTACTCTTCCCGAGGGCAGTCACTCTGAACATCCATCTCTTCAGAATTGTTTCTTCACCCCCACCCCCATAGCAGCAGACTTTTCTCCCCTGTAGCAGCAGCTGAAATCCCTTCTAGATTTGTTTTCACTTGCAGAATTAGCTTCATTCTGTCCTCCTCCCAGAAATACAATAAGGAAGGATGGATGCCCCCTCTCCAGAGACCCGGGTCCCTGGCCCACAGGGCCCTTTCTCTGAGCTCAGATACACCAGCACTGGCTAAGCACTACCCCCTTCTCTAACGTCTGCACTTCAGCTCCTTAGAGTCCCAACCTAAGCTTTAATAATACCAACCTCTTCCCTTTGTTACCTCAGCCCCAGGAGTGGTAGCTACTTTCTGTAACTGATATCCTAGATATCTTAGGGTTATATTGTCATGATTTGCTTTACCTGTGTAAGAAGCTTATAACTGGTTAACACTTCTTTATATGTAATTTTTCTTGCTTCCAATAGGTAGCGTTGTGTCCATCTCCTGAATGAGCCCAAACTTACCTAGAAATTGTTTCTAGGGGTCAATTTAGGAATCAGATTCTCAAAGTTATTTTGGGATTAGTTGGTCATGCTTGAATACAGTATTGAACTCCTTGCCAGTGAGAAATGGGATTCTGGTAGCCCATGGCATGCAGTCTCATTACAGTTAATCAAGGTACTACCTATGATTGATTGTGTGAAGTATTTACTGAAGCAAGTGCTTTGGGAACTGGGGATTCAAGTTGTTACTGCACTTCACTGTTATGAGAACAAGGACAGCTATGAGGTCTGTGGTATGAGATGGATTTTCATGAGCATGTTTGTGTGCTTGCAGAATGGAAATGATAATCACAAGTCTTTAAACTTTCAGCTCAAGTCACGGTCAGAGAACCGCATCACATACAAACTGTACATCAATACTCCAACTACACCCCCAAGAGGGCCCAGAAGACAATCTCTTTGCTAAGCTATTGAGAAACACATACGTATGAAAAGTACCTGCAACTTCGTAAAGCTCTGTGATGACTCTGTTCTCTTAGAGGATGCCTAACCTGCCAACAGCGGAGACAAATACACGGTATAGTTAAAGCGTCATTCCCCAGAGAGACTACCAGCTCCCTGCTGGCAGACTCATGCCATTGGATTCCCTCCCACATGGCCACAGATCTGTCCTCACTGGAACACACACATATTCTGGACATGGATTTTCTTTGCCGCACCGGAATTTCCTAGAGCGGTGCACCATTCATGGACTTACAGAAGGATTTTTTAAAATTGTTTTTTATTTGTCATGATATTCCACCCAACATTTCTACAAAAAAAAAAGGAAAGAAAGAAAAACTCATTTTATAGCAAAAAGGCAGCAGTGAAGTCACATGCACTGGATGAATTGATTGTGCAACACTCCCTATCATCCTGAAGCACTGGCTCAACATGAAGTAGGAATAGCACACGAAAGGCTCAGCAGTGGCATCAATTAGAAGACACTGCCTTGAAAGGGATGGGGTTGTGTTTTATAGGGCATGTTATGTGATTTGTATCAGACTCACTTTATGGTACCATTTCTCCCACACACAGATCTGGGAACCAAGGAATGGAAGTTGGAGCAACTCTTCCCGTTGTTACACTGAGTCACCACGCAGAGAATGTTTGATTCCTAGTCCTGTAACTTTGAGCACCGATGATTTAGAAATTTGGTTCTTAAGCAAGACATTCTTCCACCAGAAGAACAACAATGGTTCCACTAAATTGTAAAGTAAGACTGTCATCTGGCCAACTTAGGCTGCCTGTGCCCCCAAATCAACACAAGAAAATGGGCTTTTGTCTACTAGCTGGGGTGACGGATGCCAATTTCTATGATGAGATCAGGTTGAATTTGTACAAATGAAGCAGGAAGGATTATGTCCAGGGCTGAGAAAATTCTTGGAACACTTCTTAGTACTTTTATGTACAATCATAAAAGTTAATGGAAAACTACCACAACATGAAAAGACAAACTCACTAAGGATTCAGATCCTTTGGGAATGAATCTGTATCCCTTAACCAGGGATAGAGCCTGGACCAGCTGAGCCGAATCAATGGAAGTAGGGAATGGGTATTAGAGGAAGGAAGAGCAAAATATTTGGGTGGGACTGTGACTGATTTCAAGAAGTAATATGTGGAGCCCCCAAATGAAAACACTAGCTATTGGACTTTGTATCTTTTCATTTGGGGTGAGGATGATAATGTCTCGATTGTAAGAAAGATGGTTGTGTTGTCTCTGGCAGAAAGGGCATATTGATACGTTTGAAAGTGAAAATGTGTGTAGAGGGCTGAGTGGATGCTAAGCAGCAGAGGGTGGGCTGTACCAGTTATCGCGTTACTGCGCATCAACTCCAAACCCAGGCTTGCTCGGTCTGCGGCTGTGATGTTAGGCAGGGCCTTCAGGAAACCCTTTTCTGCTTTGTCATCTTGGCTCTATGTTAAGCTCTGCGGATAGAGGGCGCCAGAGGTAGATTCTAAACCTGGGGGAAGAAGTGGAAGAGAGTCGCTCTATCCTGTTGGCTTCCTGTGGGCTATTTATCTGCTTGTCATTTCTGTGAGAGTCACCCCAGGATAACTTCTTTATCCCAGGACAGAGATTTCTTCATAGAGCAGTAGCTGAACTGACTCCGCAGATTTTTCGAGACCTGCAGAAGTAGCTCACTCACGCTTCCCCTCAGAAACTTCACCTGCCAAGCAGCACCTCCCACTCAGAGGTCAGGGTTTGAGCTACATGAAGATCCTTTTTTGGTTTCTAAGTTTTAAGAATTTCACCATCATCCTTTTCTGTGTCAGTGCTGGGGGTGGTAGTAACTCCTTGTGGTTGCCAGCTCTATGATATTGTAAAGTTCTCTTTTTACACTTTCATTTTCCTTTTTAACATGATTTTGAGAATAATTTGTTAACTTCAACATACAACTGCATCTCATTATAATTATACTGAATGTAAAAGAAACCTTACAAAAACAAAATAGGCTATGAGGTTGGTTTCACTGCCCTCACTTTTTTTTTGTTTTGGGTTTTTGTTTGCTTGTTTGTTTGTTTTCGTTTAGTTGTCTGTTTATTTAAACAAATGTGCACCAGGATGGTTCAAAGTAAGGCAAAGGCCATCAATATGAAAGCTACAGTTTGCAATAACCACACCTAGAACTCAGAGAAAGTGAATTAGATGGAAGTGGTTGTCATTGTAGTTCAATAATCTGGACAAGTTGGTTTGCAGCATCAAAACTGTTCTTTTTTAAGTTTCTGTTCTCTTAATGAGCAGAGGTCCCACATTGTCTCCAATCTCTTTGTTGCATTTGGTGTGAGCTCTATCACAGAGTGGGAACTTTTTGGATCTCCAACAATGGTGATACAAAGTTGTTACCTTCCAAATCCTCCAGGTCAAAAGTATGCACGATCTTGGGGTTGTCTTTCTGAATGTGAAGGTTAATCATAGATTGGTTGCAATGACCTTCAACATAAAATCTTTTGTAAACTAGATAACCAGTTGCAGCCATGGGAACTGCTGCAGTCTGTTCAACCCATACGCTGGAAGTCAGACTCACGGCATCGTCACTGGCAAAGCATGTGGTCGGGACACTGAACACAAACAGGCTGCAGAGCCAGACTGCGTAGGGGTGCAAAAGTGCCCTTTCATTTTCTCACTTATCAACTGTATTCCTAGATACGAATTTGTTTTAAGGTTTCTTTGCTCTTGTTTTTTTTTTTTTTTTTTTTTTTTTTTTTTTTTTTTTTTTTTTTTTTTTTTTCCTTCTCTTGACTGGACCTCTGCTAATACGAAACCTTAGAAAGTCCACATTGAATTCTATTAAGAAGGGTGGGGAACCATAAAAAGAAAACAAGGAAAATAACATAAGAGAAGCAGAGAAAGAAGTAGAACCATATTGAGATAAATCAGGATAGTTGGAAGAGAGAAAAAAATTCAGGGGACTGGGAGTCAAGGCTGGGCTAATAAGCATATTGTGATTTAAATAAAGGCCTTTTAGGAAGGAGGTGGATGTGAGTAGATTTGCTGCTGACCTGACATGAAATCCCTCTCTGTATTTTTTTTTTATCCAAGGCTGTAGTAAATATTATCTCACGATTCATTTTGGACATTTGGTTATAAATGTCTTCTCAGTGCAACACTTAGCTGAGACCGAACAGATGGCCCAGCACTGCAGTAGTTATATTCTGAAGCTATTTTGTATGTGGACATTGGACCCTAAGTCTAGTATCTGCAGCTTCCCAGGCACAATAATGACCCCAGAACACAGCCAAAAGGGCACTACAGCTGTATTGCCCAGCTCCTCCACTTCGGGTCAAGGGAGCGGGAATGGACTCAGCATGGAATGGGATTGTCCTGTAATTGCGAGGGGCACATCACGAAGGCTGGAGTACCTTGACAGGGCTTCCATGACCTGGTCAGGGTGTACCGAAAGTTTGACTTGTTTAGTGTTGCGTGTGTGCGTTCAGTAAGTTAACCAGCTCTCAAAAGTCTGGTGTGTATTTTCTGGCTGGTTTTTCAACCAGATTTCAACAGATTTATCAGTTTCTTAAGACATCAATTCTCTCAAGGGAAAGAGAAGGTTTGTGGCAAACGTGTTTCAATGACTTGATTTCAAGGTTTCTCCTTGTTCCACTGACTGAAATGGACCTCTGTGCACATGCAGCTGGTCTACATGGATTCCTGGCAGAGGCCACATGTTATCAAAAACTGACAGTTGGGGAAGGAATGTCCCTATGGAGGGACCAGTGACCAAAGCCAGGAAAATTGGCATCATATTAATAGAATGAGGGAAGGACCAGACCTTAAAAAAAAAAAGAAACTCATTAATGCTTCATTCACTGTCTCCTCTTACAGATTGTGATACTTGAAGTGTAAATTTCAGATAAATCTATCAACAACGTATGCGTCTTTCATGAGGAAAAAAACTGAGAAGTATAATTCTTACTAGCCTGGGAGTAAAACATCAAGTTGATTCTTTTTTTTTCTTAAGTTGATTCTTATCTCAGCCAGTGCTCTACCTCTGTATCTTGTCTGGCAGTAGTGAAAGGAGCACACATTTTATAGTCCACGGATACCTGGGATAGAATATCAGTCCTCTCGTTTATCCTGTGTGTTATCTGGAGTAAATTATTTGGTGTAACTAAGAGACATAGTTTTTTTTTTTTCTTCCTTGTAAAAGAAGAGCAATGAGATCCAATTTCTTGGATTCTTGGAATAATTAAATGTCAATATTTATAAAATCCCTAACAGTGCCTAAAATATAATAAGTGCCCAATAAAACTTACTGCCTCCCTCTGGATACAGAAGGAAGCAGATGAATTAAACACATCCCAATCCCTTGAGGCAGCGATTCAGAGATTTCTACATCTAGTCAAAGGAGTAAGATTGTATATTTCTGAAGCTTGGTATGAAAGTTCTTCCTATGTGAATTTGGGTCTTGGTTATAATCTTATTTTTTTATTACATGTGTCTTTTACTGTGAGGTTCCTCAATATTTTTGGAATATAATTCGAATCTAGAATATAAATTAAAATACCGGGAAAATTACAATCCAAATGCATTTTCTACAAAGACGTTAACCCACTTCTGTAGAGTTGCTGAGGCTGGTCTCTGCTGGAAATACAAAATTTCAGAATTCAAGCAACTTGCACAAAACTGCTGTAAGCCAAGCAAATGACTCACCACAGAGGTTAAACAACATGTAGCTGTAAGATGTACACCCTGGGAGAAATTCTATTTTAATAATGAATAGCTAACTCGTCCTCCCACCACTATTTAACACATGTTAATGTCTCTCATCTGTTTTGTGCTCGCTCATATTTATGCCCTGACGCACAGGTGATCGGTCTTCCTTGACTCTAGACTTCTAATCTACTTCTGAGATGGGGTGGGAATTGCCCTGGAGACAGATAAATAGCTACTGTGTGGGAAATTAGAGGGACCAATATTTCACCTGGAAGCATGCCAGCATGCTTTCTAAAGTTCTCCTACAGGAAAGTGACAACCTGGACGTGCCAAACATGTTTACAATCTCTGCTGAATGGAATGCCACTCACAATAGGACAAGTGTCATGACACCTTTTGTTCCCAATATTAATGATCAGCGTGCCCTGCGTTTTCCTCTCACAGCCTTGAATGGAGCTTGGCTGCCTGAAATGAGGTTGAAAATGAAAGTAACTGAATTCTTCTTACATCAGGATAAATGGAGCTCTCATTCCTCCCACTGGTGATATGAGTCCGGGTTACTTTTCATCTCTGAATGGATGAATTGGTCTGTCCTTAGTCCTTTTCCATTTCCATTTCTATTTCTCATTGTAATAGATAGATTTTAATGGGTCAGGAGATTATAAAAGAAGGCACTTGACCTTGAAGGCGTGATGGTGTCAGAAATTTTTATCTTAAAGGTGTTATTCAGTTGCAGCCATGTGTTTGCAATATGGGGAAAGTGAGGCTCACATTGCTTGTCATTGTCACCAGACTGTCATCCAAAAGATGCTAACATCTCTCAATACACAAACTATTTCACAAGCTATGGTTGCTTACAGGAACTGAAAAGAATTCCGGACTACAAAGTACAAGGTGACAACTGCAAAGACCATGATGGCAGTGGGCCATCATGTGCAGAAAGGGCCATGCGCAAAAAAGCTGAGTGCAACACAAGAATAACACAAGAATTACTATGCATGCCTAAAAGAATTTGATCACTCCACACCACAGGCTACAAATACAGAAGTCTCCTGCCCATCAGGAAGAAGCTGCCCTAGAGTGTCAGCTCACACTTCTCCAACCTCTGATCAAAGGACAAAGGTTCTACTTTACTGAACTCAGTCTTGTTCTAGGTGAGAACAGCTCTGGGCAGAAGGACCTTGTTTTGGGTCCTCAACTTGGAAGGGTTGGTAAAATCATCACACAGCATTGTGATCTTTAAGTATCAGCAGGATTAGAAGAGAAAAACAATGCAGCAGAGAAGAAACTGCTATATAATTTCAGTGTTACTTCAGTAGCCTTTTAATTTGAGGAAAGAGCTCAGTCATGTTTTTCCAGAAACTCAAGAATCTACCTATTCTGGTCTTTAATATATTTGAAATCTAGAAGAGGTTGCATCTCTTCCCCATAGCTGTTGCCAGAGTGGGTTTCTATGGGGGGACTTTGGGTTAAGGGTAACATTGAGTTTATAGGAGAAAGGAGGTGCCCTTTTCCTGCTCCCCAAACACACATCCTTCCCACTACCACATGTGGCTGTTCTGTTAGTACCCATGCTGGTGACAGGTGATGAGATGAACCTGGGGAAAAGAAAGGATGGTCTTAAGAGTTTAAGGCTGAGGTTGAAAATTGGGTTCCTTCTATTGGGTTCCGTCTTGACCTAGGGCAGGATTAAGGAAGTATTAGGAAAGCTTCACCAGGTAGTTTGTGGTGAGTGGTCCTTAGATGTCTGGAAGAGCCAGAGCTACCCTCCAACATCAGATCTACATCAGATCTGCTAAAAGAGCAAGAATCTGGGCCCCAGAAAGGAGCTGGGCATTTCCCTGTGGGTGGCTCCCCGGAGGCATGTGTGCAGAAAACGCATTGCTGGCACTCACTGAGACTCTGGTTTACCACAGGAGCGCCATGACTCAGCAGGAGGGCTTCCTGGGATATGGCCTGGCCGAGCAGGACAACCGGCTGCTCTGGCGTCTGTAGGTCTGACCTTGGTATGTGGTTCTCCTGGTGCATCTTTAGGCATTCATTGGTTATTACTCTCATGATGGTGGCTATTAGACGATGAGGGTATAATCCTGGGTATAGAAAGGCAGGACTACCCGTAGACACCCAGGCTATGGCCTACCAAGGAACCTCACCTGTGGAATCTGAGGCTCGTTTGTAAACTGGACTTCTGGAGAAAATATTCAACCCAACAGGCATAGGTTGGGGGACAACCTACACTGGAGCAGACCCCCTCCAAATATTCTCAAGCATAACAAAGATTAAGGACTTGTGAGAAAATCTTCCCCTGCCACATCAATTTCCATGTCTGCTACATTGGCTCCTTCTTCCCTCATCTCCTTCCTCCACCTGCCGGCCTCCCTCTCTCCCCCCTGCCCACCACTACCCCCAGACATGCACTCCATGTGTAAAAAGCTAAAGCCACTGTGTGTTACTGATGAACAAAGTAAAACAAAGTACTTGTCTTCAAGGAACTAATTCAACACCCTAAGAAAATATGTATTATATAAATTATATATGAACTCCCAATTAAGGAAAATATGTTTGCTATGAGGAGATTAGAAGGTATTCCTGTCTCAGAGCACCACAGGACATATATCAATAGACCAATATTGTCTAAGATCTTTTTCTTTTCTCTTTTACCTCTCAAATATTGATATAAAACATTTCTTAATCACAGTGACCAATGGCCTACACACAGGAAATGCCATCAATTTTTACTCTACTCTTTGGACAAGGTTTGAGGGGTCATTACTAAGTATACTAAGCCTTTAAGGTTGACTCTGAAGCTGATAAAGCTTTCAGATGGAGTCACAAATATTTAATCACTACAGTTATTTTTAGCTTGTCAACGTTTCCATTTGACAGGTTTGGATCAGCCCTAGGTTTCTCCCTAAAATTTCAGGAAGATTTCAGAAAGCCTTGTATCTCTTCTATGAGCAAAGATGAGCACTTTCAGTTAATCAGATGTACTGTTAAGGATTTGCCTCCTACTCTTATCTAAATGATGAATGACTGAAGCCGAGCCTTTGTGGTTGCACTAATGTCCTTTATTAATATAAGGGCATATACTTGCCATATGCTGTTCAACGGTAACGAACATATGGGGATTTACAGGGAGAAGAGTTAAGCACTGAGATGCTCTGTGAATTTAAGTGAGTTAAAGCAAGCACAAAAAAAATCAATGTTATTTTAAAAGTTTGCTTTTGCTTCTGAATAAGGCCCCTGGCCATTCGATACACTCCAGGAGGAAACAAATACTGAAATCTGGGTCAGCCCAAAGCGTAACCAAAAAAGAATCAATGTACCGTTGGCACCCTCTCCGAGACTAAATCATCTTCCTTGTTTTCCCCCCACAAAGCAAGGCTCCTGCTGCCCCAGGGCCCACCTGGCGCCATCTCCCACCTTGGCCACCCCCGTTCTCTGGACTGGAATTACTTTCTGGCTCTGACAGAATCATTGTCTGCTCTCCCTTTCCCTTGGCATCTTGCTGAATTCTTTAATGAACTTTTCAAGTGTTAGTGGGTTACTACTATATATCTTTCTCTCTGCTCCACACAACAGTTTTGGGGAAATACATGACTTCTCTTGACTCTAATATATTATTTTATGTAAGCATATAAGCACAATACACTGTGTATGTTTTTATAGGGCTTTTTTTATATATGCTTATTACTACAAATTTTGGGTATATGATATGTGCTTCCTAAATAATGATTTTTTAAATATTTAACTTTAGATTACAGACTTTTATATTTGCAATGCTTTAATAGTTATAATATTTACATAATATTTGACTGAATATTTTTTCTGGTAATCTAGTAAGAATGAGCTTTATTTCCAGTGTTCTGGTAATAGAATTGTGGTGACAATTCAACCTTGAACCTCACCCGAAATCCAGATGTGTCTGGTCTCGTGTGACTAGCCAGTGCTCTGTGCCCAGTGGAAGCCTGGCTGGTGGGGGCCTGGAAGAAAAGTACAGCACCATGACTTTAGCAAAGCAACAAAATGCCAAGACCAGAAAGAAATACCACTTTCAGTTCAGGTTGGCAGCTGTCACTCAAAATTTATACCCAATCCAGCCACGTGGGTTCATTTCTGTATATGGGAGGCAAAGGGCTGTAGGTAAAAAAAAAAAAAAAAAAACATAGTTTTTAATGCTTTGGTTTCTCAGTAAACTATTTTTTTTAAAGATTTTATTTATTTATTTTTAGAGAGAGGGGAAGAGAGGGAGAAAGACAGAGAGAGAAACATCAATGTGTGGCTGCCTCTCACCTGGCCCCCACTGGGGACCTGGCCCGCAACCCATGCATGTGCCCTGACTGGGAATCAAACTGGTGGCCCTTTGGTTCGCAGCCCACACACAATCCACTGAGCTACACCAACCAGGGCAATCTCTCAGTAAACTATTGAAATCTTGAAGCAAAATTGCTTTTGGGGTTATTCCCCATGGTGCCCCCAACAGTGGCACAGCTTTAGCAACAGAGGAGCCACAGATATCGCAGGTGGAGTGTTCCGTAGGCGTGGCCATGGTGAGTAGGGTTAGTGGACAGGGAGCTGCCCGGAGCAGGTCTGCCTGGGGCCAGCTGTAGTGTGTGGGTTCATGACTTTGTGGAGGGAAGGTTTCACAACACAAGTCCAGGTGATTTTGAGAATATGTTTATTAAAGCTGGGGACAGTGAAACAAGGAAAGACTGAGGCTAGAAGAAGCAACGGGAGAGAACCAAGGTGGGGCTTTGCTTCGGCTCCCTGGAGACGTTACAGGAAAGACGTGAGCCAAGACATGGCTGCATTTAGCTCACTGGGGAGTCAGAGAAAAAGGGGGCCGTAGAGACAGGATCCTGTGGCTAGGGCCCTCAGAGTTTAGGAGAAAGTAAAAAGTTCATGCCCAGGAAGGGGCATGAGCATGTTCTAGAACAAGCCCACACGGAGTCTTTGTCCTGAGGGTTTTTATCTCTCTTCTGTGGGTGAGAATCTTGGGGGAAGCAGAATGTTTATCAGCTTTGCAGGCATATTTTTTAATCTGGTGATGCATCAAAATGAGCATATGGAGGGGAGGGGGTTGGGGGTTATTCTTTGGTCGGTTTACTGTTTTGCTTTTATTTTGGGTCTGTCTGGCTCTAATGAGGTTTGTTATTTGTTCCTCTGACTTCATCTGTCCTTGGGTTTAGTTGGCACAAATGGCATTAATTTGGTCTCTGTTCTCTATGTCCCAGACCAGGGTGATTTAAGCTGTGTATTCCCTGGTTAGGGGGAAGAGGTGTGAACCATTTGCTCTCAAATGTCCTTGGTTGGGGAAGACAAGGTCTTGCAATTCACCAGCTGACTGTATGTTGTTCAAAGTGTTTGGCCATGTTTAACTTTCTCGTCTCAGTTTCCCCATTCCACTTGTCCAGGAATCTTCCTAGCTTCTTACTCCCCTACCACAGCGACATTTAATGAGCGATGGCAGTGCCTCCTGAGAGACACGAAGCAGAGGAGGCTCACCAGGACACTTGTTTGTGGGCTCATGGGAGACACCTCTGGGAGCAGCGTTCACCGGAAGGTGAGGAAGAGGCCCCAGAATGTTAAGGTCTCACTAATGATGTGACCCCACCTGTCCCTGTGATCTGCCGATTACTGGGGAATCTGGTCACATAATCAACACGTTTAAAACATCTCAGTATTTACAAAGTTTTTTTCTTCCCTAAAATGATTTCCTTGGGCTACTGTCCCAGAAGTGAGTTCATGTAAACACTGGGGTAATATTTGTGTCTCTTTTGAAAATACATTTACTTCTGGGGTTTTCAAGTGACACCCAGTTCCTTTAGGAAACTAGTGGGAAATGTATCTGGGGGCAAATGAGACTTCTGAAACCACTAATATTCCAGGCTGTATCAATCTTCATATTCTTCGTTCTCAGAGGGCTGGCACTAATTAAAGTCTCCCTTTACTGACTTTAATTGATCAAAGAAAGAAATATGGCTTCTGAATAGATGTAATTGGATATGCTGTAATTACACCAACTTATTTGAGATGATTGCATCTAATTTAGTTAGAGTCATTAGGCATATAGATTCATTTAAAGGGTGAAGGAAGATTCCTGATACATTTTGTTTGTGGTCAGCATCATCCTTGGGCTCTTCTAGAAACTTTCCTGCCTCTGGGTCAGTCCTGACTTGTTTAGTTTTTTTTTTTCTTATATAATAATGAAGTCCCTTTGGGATCTGAAAGGTAAATTATTCCTTTCTTGCAACTGGGCAACAAGATTGAGTAGAATATGTTTACCTGCAGAAATGATTCTTAGCAGCAGAAGCAAAACTCCACAAATAACAACCCAGAAATTTTCATCCAGATACCCTTTAAAAAACAGTAAGTAATGAAAAGATGCATATTTTCTTTCATGCCTAATATTTAAAAAAAATAAGAGACATTATTTTACTTTTATTTCCATGGTGCGGTATAGTTATGATTTCCTGCCTATGGTACAATTGCTTCTTTTTCACTGACACCATAATTAATGTTCCATGACAATTTGTAAATAGAATGCAAGTCAAAGAAACAGATGCAGGGTATCAATGATGTAGACAAAAATCATTTTTAAAATTTCCTCATCACTTTTTTCCATTAGTTGTACCAAATTATTCCCTTTGTCACAAATATACTTTTGGTCATTAATGGCAAGATACAAGTCTGTATGGGGTCAGGTCTCTGGCCAGGTCAGAATAGAAGTAGGAGGGTTCTGGGTTTCTCTAAGAATCAAAGCACAGGTATTAACTGTATTTGATTTAATCAGTCATTAGAGACCTGGACAAAACCAAGTAGCAAGGAAGCCTCCAATACCTTTAATGGTGCTTGTCTTCTTGTCCACTCTCCCGCCTCCTCATAGGGTAGGCAGGGTAAACTACCTGTGGCAGTCGAGTGGGCGCCCCATTCAGATCTTCCTTTGAGAAAACCTGCTGTGCAGCGTAGAGCTGATTGACTGCTTCCAGGGTGCACGCTGTTTGGATCTACCACATAGTTTACCCCAAGCCCGACTTCTGTTGGGCTGCTCCCAGCTGAACACAGTAGGGATATTAAGACCAGACCATTACTGCCACTGGTATGGGGCCTTCCACTTTTAAAAGCCAGTCTGGCTTCTGCTGCTGAATGTCTAGCCTGCCAGCAATAGGGACTAACACTGACCCCCAATATGGCACCATTCATCAAAGAGACCAACCGACCGATTGGTGGCAGGTTGATTTCTCTGAGCCCCTCCCACCCTAGAAGGGCCAGCAGTTCATTTTCACAGGGATGGATAACTACTACAGGTATAGATTTACCTTTCCTGCTCACAAAACCTCATAATGCACCACAATCCAGGGGCTTATGGAATGCCTAATCCACGGGCATGGAACACCACATAATGTAACACCTGACCAAGGGGCCTGCTTCACAGTGGAGCAGGGGCAAGAGGGAGCCCATGACCATGACCACAAAATCCATTTGTATAACATACCACACCATTCAGAAATAGCTAGCTTCCTAAGTATTATGACAGGAAAAGCCTTGAGACTGAACATCGACTTCCGTACCTGGAGGCCAAGTAAAGATTGAAGAAAGAGGCTGGCCACTCCAGTCTGTCAATTAATAGAGTTTATTATGGGGACTTACATATGAGGCACATCTTGGCATCAACACAACAACATGGAGCCCTGGCTGGTGTGGCTCAGTGGATTGAGTGCCGGCCTGCAAACCAAAGGGTTGCTTGTTCAATTCCCAGTCAGGGCACAGGCCTGGGTTGTGGACAAGGTACCCAGGAAGGGGCATATGAGAGGCAACCACACATTGATGTTTCTCTCCCTCTCTTTCTCCTTTCCCCTCTCTAAAAATAAAAGAAGGAAGGAAATCTTTTTAAAAAAGACAACATGGATATCCTCCATATTGCATGGCAGACACTAAAGAATTGTATAGAGCAGGATGGATGGGGTACTAGGGCATGACCCACCCCAGATAAGGGGAAGATGTCTTACATGCTTGCCCAGGACCTTGTCCAGGCACCAACGGGGTGGGGGGTGGGGGGTGGGGGGGGGGGGGGATAGTCTCTGTGGGAATGTAAAGGAAGACATTTCTGTTCCAGCCTGGATCTAGTTGGTCTAGCTCAAGGGCCCAGCAGTGATCATGACCCTCCTCCACAATAAGTTGGGGAAAATATTGAAAACACAGCTTAAGCACCAGCTTGGAAGCAACAGTCTTCAAGGATGAGGTACTGTCCCTCAGGATGCAGTATACCCATTAAGTCAAGACCTCTATAACTTGCTGTGTCCTCACCACAAGGATACAAGAGCCTGGAAATCAAGGGATAGAATCATCTGCAGTGATTCACTGGGAAACTTTCTGCTTCTTCTATCTGAGCTTTGTAAGGTTGCGTATTTCAGTCCCCAGAGCAGTTGTGCCCTTGTAAGGTACACCATAAGGATCCCATAGAAAGACAAGCTTTGGCTGCTGCCAGGCACTCCAACCTCCTCGTGTCCAGGGTTCAGTAGGTGAGAAGAAGCACATCTTGGTAGAAGTAACTAATCCCAATCAGGAGGAGAATGTAGGACATTTTTATACAATGGAGGCAGAGAGGACTATGTGTGAGACCAGTGCAATTCACATTTGCATCCCTTGGTCCCTCACTCACCCAGCTGTGACCTGAAATGGACATGAGCAACAACCCAACCTGAGATGAATATAATTACCAAGGATTCGGAGCCTTTGAAAATAAAAGTTTGGGTCACACCATCGGGTAAGCCACCACCACCTGCTGAGGGTGAGGGGAATTTAATATGAATAATAGGTTAAAAAAAAAAAAAAAGCAAGTACCAATTGCAAACCCAAGACCAACTGCAGAAATGAGGGCTATAGGTTCCCTGCGATCCTCTCTCTTATAAGTTTTATATGCACAGAACAGGCTGAAAATGGTCCTATCCTATTAAATGAGATACTGAGTTGCTTTTCTGGGACAACAGACTAAAACCGCAAGTCAGGCAGCAGAAGCATGCACAGAGGAGAGAACTCTGACCTCTAGCTGCATCCAGAATCAAAGTCTTGCTCACCCACCACAGAACCAAAGGACCGGTACACAATCAGAACTTGAACACCTGAACCCTTTCAGAAGCAGAGTTCATTTTCCAGGAAGATCCTGTGTTGATACCCCTTTACCATAAATGACTGAGCTCCAAGGTCCTCCAATTAAGACTTGCCCCACCAGCACTTCTGTATACCTTGTTCTCTTCACACACTTAAAAACCATCCCAGAACCTTGGATGGGAAGTTCAGGCTTTTGAGCATTAGCTTCCTCTTCTTCTGGGTGTTGCCATTCATAATAAAATAGCCAATCTTTCTCCACTGAAATTCTCAGTGCTTAGTGTTTGGCTCTGTAATAGTTTCCTCTCAGGAAGAGAAGCCCGCAGGTACCATAGAGGAGGAACTCTCCAAACAGGTATGGAAAGATGGACTGTGGCCAGGGACATGCCCTGCCCGGGTCTCCCTTCATAGAAACTGTGGCAGGGTGCAGAGCTGATTGCCTGGAACTGCAATATCTTGGGTTCCCTTCACACCTCTGCCAGGCTGTTCCCAGCCAATATCTGAACATAGTGGGTGTATTAGAGAAAGGTTATTTCAGCCTGAGGTAGAATTTCTTAAATGGCAAACTATGCCTGAGGATTCCTCATCAGCCTGGCCAGAACTTTAAAAAAGAACTATTGTCTCAAAACTATTTGAGATTCTTCTTGCCTGGTCTTTCCTCCCTTCCTTTTATAGCTATCAGACTAGCACTGTAGTCAGTAGGTGCTCTTGAATACTCCTGCTCCCTCCCCATTCATACTTCATAACTGTCAGTCCCCAGAAAGAAGAGGCATACCAACAAGGGCTCCTGGTAGCTAACTGGGCTCAAATTAACAACCAGAGCCTAGCAGCCATTTCTAGACAGAAGCCTCTCACACAAACTGCCCTTCAGGGAGAAGCCTGCACTAAGCTGCCTGCCTCCTGCACTGCCTGCCTGTGCTGTGATCCTTTTTCTGAACAAGCCCTTATGAAGTAGTTCCCAAAATTGTATTTCAACCAATAGGACTGAGACTTTCCCATCCAAGCAGAACTGTGCAGCTATATCCCCACCTCCATTAGCATTTTCACCCACCAATCAGAGCAGCTTCACTCTGACCAATCAGGACAATGCTTCTTGGACCAATCAAACTACAAGGATTTGGAGTTCTCATTTGCATGAGGACAACCCAATCAGGGGCCAGGGGCAGGGATGTCTCTCTATAAAATTTAGCTCCCCTCTGGTTCAGGGAGCACACTTTGCCTTTCCATCAAAGACTGAAGACTGTGTTTCCTGGGCTAGAATTTCAAAGACCTCAGCAGAGAGCAGAGCTGTCTAGCAGTAGATGGGCCTTGTTCCAGGGCTGTCTTGCTCCAGGGCTACCTCACAGCCCTGCTGTTCCCCATCACTGCTGTTTCATTATTTAGCTGTGACACTATTGAACTCTTCTATAGCTATGCTGATATCACAGCCATGTTGTATCATAATTGAGTCATTTTCACCAAATAAAGTTTCCTTCTTCACCACATCCCAAATTGGGTATTCCTGTTGGGGTTGAATTGGTGCCAACAGCCATCAGTTGACATATTGTTGGAGCTCTAATTGTTTTCCCTCAGGAGATATGTGGAAGTTCTAACCCCTAATATTTGTAAATATGAATTTACTTAGAAACTGAGACTTTGCAGATGTAATCAATTTCAGATGAGGCCTTTAGGGTGAGTCCTTAATCCAACAGGACACTGTTATCCTTTAGAAGGAGAGACATTTGGAAGACCCAGAGGGAAGACAGTCAGATGAAGACAGAAGCAGAGATTGGAGTTATGAGACCACACGCCAAGGGATGGCTGGGTTTGCCAGAAACTGGAAAAGATGTGGAAGGATTTTCCCTAGAGGCCTTGCAGGGAGCGTGGCCCTGCCAACACCTTGATCTCAGATGTCTAGCCTTCAGATTGTGAGACAATAAATTTCAGTAGTTCTACACCACCAGGTTTGTGATACACTGTTATGGGAGCCCCAGGAAACTAATACAAGTATTTCCCTAGATAATCTTGCATATCTCACCCTGTTAGCACATCTCATCAGAGAAAAGAGGAGCAGGAGCAAGAGGACCTCAGATAATTTTACTTCCTCCTTAATATCAAAATCTCATTACCCTCACTGGTTATATTTAGCATATTAGTTCTTCCATAAAATCTTCTGTGAATCTCAAGATGAATGAGATCCTATCTCCACCAAATCTAGTAGTTTCTTTATAACTCTGATGACATATCATTTTATGCCTTGTATTCTTTTTTTGTACATATCTTAATAAAATTCTAATTAAACACTGGTGTATATTATTTTAAAAATGACATTAGTCTAGATCTGATTCTTTAAAATATCTTTCCAGAGAGCTTCATGTGTGACAGCCAGCAATAGCCAGTTTTACCTGTTTTCAAGTAAGTGAAAATGGCATTCATATGAGGTTTTGAGACACTGGATGGTAAGTTGTGAGAGATGGGAGCAATCTGCTTAAATATGTGGTATAATGAGGTACATCAGATATATTAGAACATGAGATGTTGTATTTATAGATTCTTTAAAATAAAGTTTAAATAACATATAAGGTTAATTCTTCTGTCTTATTCAATCCAGTTATTACTTATTTTGGCTCGTGGTTTTCATTGAGCTATCCACATTCTCCATATCAGTTCTTAATTATTTCAAGCAAACATCTTTAAAATGACTGGCCAAGAACTCTGGACTGTGTCCAGCTCCTTGGCATTCACATTGTCATCCTCACTGTGCTTTGCCCGACTGAGAAATCTCACTCAAATGAGGAGTAAACATCATTCTTGATCTTTTCACTCTGTGAGGAGACATCGTCAGCCTTTCATCGGAAAGCTGGAGAACTGTGTAACGTGCCGTAACAGCTGAATCTACAAGGGATTTGTCTGAGTTTATGCTGCAGGTGCACACCAATCTCTTCCTGCTCTCAGAGGACCATTGACACACCACTTGTTTTTTACACTGGATGAAAAGGAATTGTAGATCTTATTAGAAATATTATTCATATGAAATATTTCCTGATGATAAAGTATATGCAATGGCACGTAATAAAGGCATAGTTAAATACCGAGCAAGGTGAAATGCATTTCACTCATGGAGAACCGATAATATTGTACCTATACCTTTAATGGCCAGTTTTCCTTTCTCTTTTGAGATTTAGGTTTTTTAAGTATGTGTAATGCATTATGAATTATCTGAGAAGATCTATTCCAAAATTATTTTCCTAGGTCACATCGTGAAAAGCTTAAACTTCTACCTGAAACCAAAGATGGTTTTCTTAAATACGTAACAAGGTTCAGTTGGTTTAATTGTGAGTACTGGCATCTAACAGATCTGGGCATAGAGCACGTTCTGCTCCCATTTTTGAAAATTTGTAGTCTTACAAAGTCCTCAGCAGCCCGAGGGGGTGCTGCCGGAGGCCGTGATCATCACCTTGTCCTTCCTGCAGCTGTTACCATTGTCCATCTAAGCTGGGGCAGTACTGAGGTCCAGAATGTTGTTTAGCCATAAAAGTGCCTCTAACCATAACACACTCTACATAGAATGAGTGTTATGTGAGGAATGATGAAGATGTTTTAAAAAAATTGTATAATTTTTTTTCTCTAAACATGTCAAAGATATATTTGAAAAATTGGGATTAAAAAACAAAGCTGATACTTAGTCAATTTACCAATTTATATACATAACCTGTATTTTTTTCATTGTCTACATTTCCTTGAGTGAAAATAAAGAGTTTAACACAGCATTTCCCCAATTAAGTTCCATTCTCCAGGATTATTAGCAATGGTAATAGGTATTATGGGTGAAGCTTGTGTGGTCAAGTAAAGAAAGTGATGGGCCAAACTATTTGTGGGGTTCAGACTATGATCAGAAACAGCACTGTGGCTTCCTGCTTTCTCTGTTTCTGTGAGCACCCATTCTTTGGGAAGCCAGCCGCCATGTTATGAAGGCCCTCAGGAGTGTTGCAGGGAGGCAGGTGTATGTGCTGAAGACTGAGGCCTCTGGCCAACAGCCTTGTGAGGGAGAAATCTTTGAAATAGATCCATCCCCCTGCCCTAGTCAAACCTTCGTGGAATTGCAGCCCCAGCCAACAGTTTGACTGCAAAAGACCCTGAGCTAGACCACCCAGCTGAGTCATTCCCTGGTTGCTTGTCTTTAGAAACTTTGTGAGGTAACAAATGTCTGTTTTCAGTTGTTAAGTGGGGGTGGTTAACACATACAGACTTTTTACTGTAGGACTTCCCAAGGCCTGTAGCTTATTAGTGTCAGTTGCGTATCTTTAAGGCAGTTGGATATACTGTGTGGTGAGTATATCCATTTTTTTTTTACCATGAAACATTCTTTTTTTTTTTTTTACCAAAGAATCCCGAAGGGTAGTGTTTCACTAAATATTTTTTAGAAAAACTGATACAGGGCTTTGATTCTTCACAGTCGAGTTAACAAGAGATCAGATTGGCTTGGTTATGTAACAATTTCAGAGCAGTCAATTTAAAGAAGTGTGGAAAAGCCCAGGCTCACTAGATTAAGGAGTGCACCTAAGTGAAAAGCGTTGCAAACCTTTGGTCTTCGGTGCGTTTCCTGCAGTGTGCAGAGGACACTGCTGCACCTAATTGGCAGGAAATTATCAAGATCTGATTAAGTAGATTTTTTTTTTTTTTTTTTTGCCAAGGAGTGATTGCCAAAGTAATTCATGAACATTAGAACCCCTCATTGTGATGTGGGTCATGTTTCATTGTTAACTGTAAGAATTTTCCAAACTGCAAATGCTAAACCTTTATAATTCAGCTTTGCTATGTGGAGGTCATTCACAGATTAATGGGACATGTACTTTTTAATTACTCCGTGGAAATTCAGCCTCGTTTTACTGTAGGAAATTGCTACTTAGATGAGAAGAAGACCTTTTCAAGGGACACTGTCCTGTTGTGGGTGGCTTCTTCAGAGAACCTAGGGAAGAAGGACCCACAGGATTTACAGGAATTTCAGTATAAAAGGGTTTTCAGAAAGGCTTGTTCTTAGGCTGTCAGCCTCCAAATCACAGAGACCTCACTAATGCAGGCTTGTGATGAGCACAGCACGTGGAAGTGCTTACTATCTGACCACTTCCCTTGGTTAGGATGGTTGCCC
Source organism: Anoura caudifer (assembly GCA_004027475.1). Taxonomy (NCBI): domain Eukaryota; kingdom Metazoa; phylum Chordata; class Mammalia; order Chiroptera; family Phyllostomidae; genus Anoura; species Anoura caudifer. The sequence continues at coordinate 63,291 of PVKU01003485.1, read as the reverse complement.
ACAGATGGACAATGTGAGAATTTCAGACCACAATGTCAAAATGGCTTTAATTCCACTTAATCTAATCACGTGAGCTCTCTGTTTCGCACTTGAATTGAGTCCAGTCCATTCAGAAGGAACTGAATGCAACTTACCTACCTCTCTTCTTTCATTGTTGTCATCGCCTTGGTTTGAAAACATTTTGGAGCTGAAGTGAAAAGGTTTCACTTTTCACTTTGGCTGCATGGAAACTAGGAGTCACATGAATGGCTCAGTCATCACCTCTGTGTGTGTGTGTGTGTGTGTGTGTGTGTGTGTGTGTGTGTGTGTATATATATATATATATATATATACACACACACTTTTATTTCTCTCCACCATTGACCTGGCCTTCTACTCTAATGCAATTTCTACAGTTGCCTTCAAAACAGAACCTGAGTCATCAACTGAGGTGCCTACAATATTTGGAGGTGGGCACTCAGGAGAAAGGGGGTGAGGGAAACCGGTCTGCCGCAGGGCAGAGGACGCTCAGGGATGGGGTCTCAGCTGGCATCTAGCCTCAGCCTGATCCCATAGAGATATTTGGGGTGTAAGTTGCAGTACCTTCAAGAAACACACCTGCCTTTTTTTATCCCCATGTCAATTTTGGGGTGCCAATTGCCCACACTGGGGTGGGGCTGGGGCTGGGTAACCTCCAGGGCGTGGCTTCTGACCTGTAGAAGGTTGCTTTCCAGAAAAGGCAGTGGCTGGTAACTGTTAGTGTACAGCACTCAGAGCAGCTGGGGTGGGGTCCGCAGCCCAGTGAACTGGAATCCAGGCCAGGCACCCACAGTACCCACCAGAGTTGTCCTGTGCATTTCATTTGTGTTTTCCTATTTGAATGTATGAGTTAGTTAGGTGTTTTCCCAGAAGAGATGTCCTCCAATGCACGGTGAAATTAATAGATCCAAATGAAGCAATGTAGGTGGGGCTAAAAACACGTACAAACAGTATATGCGCTGAGGATGAAACACGTTTGCCGCAAAGAAAATGTTCACAGTGTTGTTACTACAGGACCAGCCCAGAAGTGATGCTTGACCAATGCTTAGGCTGAAAGGGTTCTGAGGACCTTCCTATTGAACTCACATGAGAGGGACTTTTGACTTGCAACAAAGCACCCAGCCTACACGTATCATTCAAAATTTTAGAGTATCACTTCAACATTGCCTGTGGCGACTTCACCTTCTCATTGTTAATGGCGCAGACTTGTAATGTCAGTGATTCCCATGTTCTGTTCCCTGCACAGGATTCCTGGCCTGAGTTCATTTGAGTATTCTAACTGCCTGTGGAAGGTTTTCACTTGTGGGTGCTCCACACGTGCCTTAAATTCAAAACATCAGTCTCCCCCTCAAACCTTCTCCCCTTTTCCTGGAGCTTATGCCTCTCACCTCGTTGATGGTGCCCACATCCACCCAGAACCCCTGGTGTGGTTCCCACCTAATCCCTTTCTCAGGGACCTCGCAGGCCCTCTGACTTTCTGCCATACATCTCATCTTTCCCCTCGGCATCTACTCCACACTGTTGTCAGAGTGATCACTCTAACAGTGAGGTTTTTAATTTTGAGAGAGAGGGAGGGAAAGAGAGAGAACCACCGATCTGTGGTTCCAGCTATTTACGCAGTCATTGGTTGGGGCCACAGGGATCAGTCTGTAAGCGCAGATCTGCCCGCATTACTCCCTATTTTCAAGTTTGAGGTTACTCCTGGCCAAGATTCTGCGTGTGATCCTTCCTGCCCAACCAATGAATGGCCAGTTCATGGGGGAAACTGGTGTCGTGGGAAAAGCCACCCTTCCCAGAGTCAACGTACTGGAATTTTCTGGATGGAGTTGCGGGCAAGAACTTAGACACAAGCGCCCCCTTTTGGGGACCTCCTGACTGAGGCCTCCTTGAAGCACTTTTCTCCACCCAGGCTCAGCTACTTTCCATTGCTGGCCCTTCCCCCTTTCCCCCTGCCTCAGCCTCTCCTGTCCATAAAAAAGCAAAAAAGAGCCTTTTGTTCAGGGCCCCTCTGCACTGAGAGGCATCTCTCCCTCCGTGCTGCTTGTCATTGTCCTCTCAGTGCCTGTCGTCTCCTAGACAGCAGACATTTGTTTGGTGTCATATTTCTCGTGATTGGCACATTAAAGGCCCTTGAATAATGTTGACTTGGTCAACCATTTGTTTGCACATACAATGTAATCATTGAAGAGATTCATACACTTGGCTAATCTACTTGTATACATCCAGACCTTGGCCTTGTCAGAGTCAGCTTTCTCGGTGCCTGTGTAAACTCCGAATTGCTGCACCTGAGAAACAAGATGGGTTAGTTAGATGCCTTGGCAGGATCCTGATGCTATTCTCTTTTCAACTCTGAAATACTTGGCCATTATAAAATTTGAGTCTGGACCAGACATTGCCACTTCCTGATGCTCATTAAATTTTTTTTTAATAAAAATAGAGAAACATACAGTCTAGTGCAGTAATATTTAAAAGTCTAAAGTGTTTTTAAAACAAAGGAGATAGTAGGATAAAAATTGTCTACATGTTACTCTGCATTAATGGAATCATGTAAAAAGGGATACTGTCTACAAAGTCAGGCATCAACTGAATGAAAATCAATATTTATTCTGAGTTAATTTCAAAATTATACTATGTAAGTGACTAACATTCTCTGTTGGATACAGTTCAAAATGTGCTTAATAATGGATTTCTTCCCAGACTGCTTACAAATTTGTTTAAGCATGAAAAAGCTAAATTTTATTTGGCAAGGATAATGCACATTTTGCTTTCTACTAATAAAAGGCATCCATTTACGACTATTAGCAAATATGTTTTGCAATTAATTTCTAAACAAATTTTCAAGATTAGATTGTAATTGAAAAGCTTTGATAGTATCTATTGTGAGCCAAAATTTGGAAGTGAAAATAATGAAACCCTTGTTTATAAGGAGTAAGAGTGTATAATAATGCCAAATAAACTGCAGGTCTGTCTAGTTAAAAAATTGGCTTTGCCTCTTTTTATACAATGAGTAACCAGTACTAGCTTGTCAGCTAGTAGGAGAAATATTTGCTGTTTATATCCCATTTACTATTAAGCCAGTAGAAGAGGACAGATAAACGTTTGCGGAACTGAGAAAATTTGGGATACTTATACACAAGGATCCTTCAGATGGTTACAACAGTCAAATCTCTGTTTTCGTCTTCATTCATCTGATCATCATGAATTTTTGAGCATCTACTGTATGTACTTTGCTAGTATCTGGAAATAACTTAGTAAATTAAAACCAATGAATTACATTCTAGTGGGAAAGACAGGTAATAATCAAACAAGAAGAGTGATGAATATCTAATCATGACCTTAGGGAAACAGGGTTTTATAAAGTATATCATGAAGGTACCTAAGTTGATATCAGGGAAGGCTTATCAGAGAAACTGATACTTGAGCTGGGTTGTGAAGGATGAGTAGGAGTTTGTTAGGTGAAAAAAGCTGAGGAGCGAAAGGAAAGCAAATATTCCAGGAAAAGGGAACAGCATCAGCATAACCTTGTGATCAGAGAGAGAAATCCAGTGAGGTTGGACTACAGAGCATCATGGAGTCATACGAGATGAGCCTGGGAAGGATGGCATAAGGGAGATGAAAAGAAGGTCACGGGACAGACTGCAGTCTCACTCCTAAAAATGAAAGATGATTAGCGGATATAAACTGGAGGGTAACACAACCGGATCTGCACATTAAAAAGACCACTCTTTCATCAATGACAGGAACAGGGAATGATACAAAAACAAAGTAGAAGGTGAGATGTGGTGGTGGCTTGGATTAAGATAATGGCTGTGTACACATTCAAGACATTCAGAATGCAAGTCAGTAGGGCTTGGTGATAAGTGGGTGTGGACTTGGCGGAAGAAAGAAAACATAAAGGATGACTTGCTCAACCTGATATACAGTGGTGTCATCTGCTGAAACAAGCAACATCAAAGGAGGGCCAGGTCTGGGGATATATCACACAGGTCTTGGATATATTGAAGTGCCTTTAGAAGTGGAGATACCTAATGGGAACTAGCTAGATGGATGTGAAGCTCAGAGGGAAATCCAAGTCTAAGAATGCAACAGAAAAAAGAATAATGAGTTTTTGGCGAATATACAGAAGAAATACTTTGGAAATGAATGACAGGAGAAAAGTAAAAGAAAAGAAAAACAATTGTAAATTAAAGAATACATAGCAGAGTGAACATACCTTATAATGTTAATACTGGAAAATAATAATTTGCTTTACGAATAATGGAAATAGTAAAAATTTGGGCTTAGTGAATGCATGGTATTAAGTCAAACAAACAGCAGAGTCAAAATTCCTGGTCATTGGAACTAACTAATCCCTGTCTTTTAGGAAGGGGTCATTGAGATCCGGTGGGGAGGTATCATGTGTGGAAAAAAGCTGTATAAACCTTAAAGAAGGAGTGGGAAGAAGAAGGCACGTGGAACTTACAAAGCTTCCCCTCATGAAGATGATCACAGTAAATCACTCTCAAGAGTTCCTGTCAAAAGGAGTCATTTCGCTCCTTGCCATCTCGGAACCAACACTCGCACCTGTGCCAGGCCAGGAAGTTTCACTATAAAAGGACATTTAAGTAAACCATGCTGAAGCCAAAATCATGTAGTAACTTTAATGGAGTTATGAGTATTCAAATAGAGACATCTTTAACTTCACACATAAGCAAATTTATACTGACACTTTAATAAGGAATGTAAACCACAAATAAGTTTTGATTTTACTTAGAACAGCAAACATTTGTTTAAAAAGGAAAACAAAAGTAAAAGTTGATCAAGGCCTCCAGTTCTTAGGCATAAATCTCTATCTCATGTCTTCAGAGTGTCTAAATTTGTTGTTTTTTGGTATTCCATCCAAAATTTCCCTTCCTCTGTTTGAACGCCTAACCTTAAGAATCGAAGAATTCTATACTTTTTTTTACACAAACTAAGGAGGGAGTCGATCTTTTTTATATGTCCCATGTTCTTTAAAATATGAGAAACAAAGTCCTACACATTGCTTCTCCATTGTGTTTGAAGACCAAGACATAAATGACTCCATTTCTTCTTGGCTTTAGAAGTTTCATTCTTTCCTGTATTGCAAGAGTGAAATCGTATTAAAAAATAGGTTGTGTGACATGAGCTACGTGGCAAAGTATAGATTTATGTAATAAATGGAAAGAATTCCAAAATAATCACTTTTACATTTGTTGTAAGGTGGACAGGGAGCCTTGTCTAGAATTCATGTCCAAGATTTCAGATCAGAGAGTTCCTGATCTTTGCTGGTTCTGGTACATAACTTTTTTCCAAATATCTTTCAGGACAAAACTACTCACTCTTAAACTGGTCCAGTAAAAAAAAAAAAAGAAGAAAAAGAAAAAGAAAAGAAAAAAGAAATAAGCACACTAGAGAACTCCATGTAAAAATCATTATCAGTGTTCTCTACAAGAAGTAAACAAAATAAAGCTTGAGAAAGCAAAACTGATATAATGTGCATGCTTGTTTTAGATTTCCCCCATCCTAAGGATGATGTTGAGGACCACTTTTAGGATACTTATTGAGCATCGAGTTGCCTTGGAATGAATAAATAAATTTATGGAAGATATCGACAAGGTATGTCATTCAAATATTTGGCAGATGAGCTCTAGAAGATGGGTTGGCAGCTACCTTCTTCGGACCTCGACGCTGCCAGGATATTAGTTTTTTCCTTACAAAAAGCACTCATCAGGTGCCTGTGCTCAGTATTCAGATGACTTCAGTGTCAAGACAAGATCTAACAGTGATAAAATAAGGTACTGATACATCATAATTTAATAAAAACAATCTTGAATGTATATGCTATTTAAAATATTTCAAGAATGAAATTTCATGATATTGATTTTGAATGAACAGCCAACGGAAAAAAACATTATGTACATGTTTAACAAGGGCAGTAATACTGCATCAAAAATATGTATTAATTTTGAATGGAGCCATGTGGAAAGAGACACCCTGGCATTCTACTTAGTCAGAATCAGATCTAAATTCTCAGCAGCAAGCAGGAGACTCAGAAAAGGCTGACTTTCATTACAAACTTTATTTGTCATTACAATTCACAGTTTATACATGGTGCAATCCACCATACGAACTTCCAGAACAATTATTGAGGAAATGGATGTAGCTTTCTTTCTAAAAGAGCCTGACCTTCTAAAATTTCAGTTAGAATTTTTTAAGTTTATAAAAGTACCTTTAACAAGTTAATTGAATATTTACAATTTTAGCTTAAATTTAAATTTTGGAAAATAAGCATCTATTAAGTTGTTTTTATTTTAAGATCTCGGGTATTTTATTAAGACTCTAATATGAATGCCACTTATTTAGATACCCCCCAATAGTAAAAGAAATTCTTTGTAATTATATTTAGGGAAATCATTTTCTTTCTGCATTTTCAAAATTATATATACAATGTACAGCAGATCTTAGTATGAAAATAAAAGAAAGAGTAGCAATCTATTAAGTGCCTTTACTGAATTTCTTCTGAATTTTGGAAATATCCAAAGAGTTACAGGCTATAAAATTAAACTAAAAAGGATTATCAGCCTTTTCTATTAAAAAAAAAAACAACAACCTCTCAAGATGTAAATTGTGCTATAACAGCTTTTTCTCTAATGTCAGAGTTATACCCACAGTCTGCATTTTCCTTAGGCAAAATCACAGTGGTCCCAGTTTCAACTTGAATCACAACTCCAGAGGTGCACCCCGAGGAAGGCCAAGCCTGTGCCCAGCCCTGCCTGCTGCCTCTCCTCCCCGCATCTGGCAAATGTCACCCAAGGCAAGAATCATATAACCTTCCATACAACAAAAAGCAAATCAATGTGGCAGTATAATGTTTATTAGCAAATGCTCATAACACACTGGTTTGCTGTCTTCTTTTCATCAGAATGGTAATTCACACCAATTGTCTTAAGTTGCCTCCAATAATATCCATTTTCTATAGTTCTGTCCGATCATATATATATATATATATGGATTTTCTTCTTCCACCTTTAAAAATGTATAATTATTAATAAATGGTAAATTCCAAATACTGCCAGGGAAAAAAAGACTGGGAGCAGCCAATTTTACTGGCCGGGTAATAATTACACCGTATATATGTACCACTGGTACCTGAGTCAAATAAATACTCAGAGGGGCCGTCTGGGCACCTCCTTCCTCTGCAGTGCCTTTTACGCTAGGGTTTCTGAGTGTTGCTTCAATGTCCATCTAACTTGGCATCTACTCCTTCTTCAGGAATCATCACTCCAGTCATTTACACACTGTTTCCAGCAAGGTATGGTATTCAAATGGGAGTCCTGGGGTAAAGGACTGCAGGTGAGCCTACAGGTGGGGCGGGGAAGGAGAAACCACACATTAGCTAGAGAGGTTCTGTTTCTTCCTAAGATAAGGCACTGACAGAAAATTTCTTAGGTAAAAGGCTACGTAAGAATCCCTTGCCATTTACAAACAGAAATGTTGTCTTCCGTAAGTGGTCCATATCTCGGCTCAGTTAGGTGGACCCTGAAAAGTTAAGGACTGATCCCTTGAAGCTACATTATTACAAGGAACAATTACAATTCACTCTGAAGCCTTATGGCACGTTAGGGGAAAGGGAGGAGAACAGTCTGGGCACAAAAAGGCATCAGACATTGCTTGTTTTATTCCACTGGTCAAAGAAAGTGAACCGCTCAACAAGCATAATCAAAAAGATAGTGCTGGCTCAGAATTCCAAATCCTCTCGATGGTAGATGGCCATGATGATGGGTGTATCTCTTTTCCCCCCTTTGGAGTTCATGCACAATTTTAAAAATGCTACCAGCAACAGTCTTAAAAGAGCATATAGAAGTCCTCACCTATGGCTATGCCTAAGGCTCTTCAAAGAGAAGGCTATTTGATATTCTCAATAACAGCAATTTCCTCGCCTGCACAGTGTGGCGTCAATCCGTTCAAATAGATACTTTCAGTTTTCAGTAAAGGAGGCAAGACATCTCTCTCAGTGGCTAGGTGGTTCACGGACAGGGTCCTCCTACAAGGTGTCAGCTCCTGGTTGTGGTTCCCAGCCAGTTCCGCGGAGAGTTTCCGCTTAATGGAGGTGGCACGCTGGAATTTGTCATAAATCTCCACACTCAGCCGCCTCCGGGTTTCCTTGAACTCGGCCGTGACGTTGGCTGTCCACTCAGCAGCATGGGCTCTGAACTCTCCCACCTGGAGCACACAGGCAGAGACAAGGCAAAGAGAAACCAACAGGACAGTTAACATGCGCACTTCGCCTTCTGATCACTGGCTTTGGTGGGGTTTAAAAAGAAGACCAGCCTCTTTTCGTACTGGAGGTCTGAGAGTTGGTGTAACAAGGTCAGATGTGCAGAGGAGAATGGCATTTTACATAGAACAGCTCTAAAAAGATCTGTGAACATAAACTCTTTCAATCAAATTACACGAGAGGCACAAAATGTGCTTGTGTTTTGTGCACGAATCCTGCCATTGAAACTTCTGAAGCTGTAAAAAGAATAGCATTCTCTATCCTTTTAAAACTTTGTGTGATTTTTTTTCACCTGTAATTTCAAGAAGTCTTTGAATACAGACAAGACAGTAGAAGCAGCAGGGCAGAATAAAAGCCCAGACTGGGACCCCAGGTGACCCAATCGGTTCTGATGGCACCAAAGCTGCTTGCATGGGATGTAAATTTGGGGGTTAGAGACCTGGTGTGGTGTGTGCAGGAACTTTGTATCCAGCCCCATAGTGCTCACTTAGGAAACCTCTGTTTACTAAATAAACACTAGAATATCTTGGTTTTGCCTTTCAGGGAAGCAAATGAGAGCCGGCAAGTCCATTTTGAGACCCATTTTAGAGAACGAGTGAGTCCAAGGAAACCATTTCTCAGCACATGCCTGTGGAACTGGTGAAGTTAGGCCCTGGGCCTGTCTGAGCTCTCATTTCCTCAGCTGTATACAGAACAGGCATCTGCGCAGCACACACCTACCAGGACGGCTGGGCTAAAGGACTTCGCCCCTCGAAAGAGCCTCTGAAGTTATCATTGGGAGCTTGCCTTTTAAGGATTAAAGAAAAAAAAAAATACTGCCAAGGCTTAAGCATGTGCATAATGTTTTCTCTGACCTCTATAAACTTATGTCTGCACTTTTGTGACTTAAATAGAACAATGACTAACCCCCTGGAAAATGTTATAATCCTTCCCTTAACCAACTAGGCTTCAACACTCTAGACTGGCTGCTTGGAACATCCCCCACTGTGGAACAATCTCCCATTCCCTCTGTGGCTGGCCTTTCTGCTTTCCACCTAGGGAGCCCCACTGCACTCATTTAAAAAAAAATTAAAGATTTTATTTATTTTTAGAAAGAGGGGAAGGGAGGGAGAAAGAGAGGAGGAGTAAAATCAATGTGTGCTTGCCTCTCGCACACCCCCTACTGGGGACCTGGCCTGCAACGCAGGCGTGTGCCCTGACTGGGAATAAAACCCACAACCCTTTGGTTCACAGGTTGGCGCTCAATCCACTGAGCCACACCAGTCAGGGCTGAACTCATTTTTTAAGCCAATAACTATAGCACTGTTTGCATTTTGTTGTTTTAATCTCTGTTGATTTTGTTTTAAACTTTGATATGAGGAATATAATCAATGGTTTCTGCTACAGTGTGAATGTTAGTTCCCCAACCCTTTGTGGAAATTCAACCCCAAAGGTGATGGTATTAGGAGGTGGGGCCTCTGAGAGGTGATCAATTCATGAGGGTGGAGACCTCAAGAACAGGATTAGTTCCCTTAGGAAAGAAGCTCCAGAGAGCTCCCTAGCTCCTTCCACCATGTGAGGACACAGCTAGAAGACTATCAGTTTGGTTATGCTGGTTCTGTGATCCTGGACTTCCAGACTCCAAAACCATGAGAAATAAATGTTTGCTCTTTATAAGCTGCCCAATCTGCGATATTTGGCTACAGCAGCCTGATCAGACTAAGTCAGTTTCTAAATATTTATGCTGAAGATTTAAATTATGAGAGGGGATATCCAGGTACATGTACATATGTATACTTGGATAACATAGATGTGTGTGTGTGTGTGTGTACACAACAACATGGCAACTGTTCAAATATCTCTGGAAGGTAGCATGGAGCAGATCAGCTCTTCCTCATCCATCCATAATCACATACAAACACACCTGATCTCCTTTTTTATTTTAAAGAGGTCTTTTATTTTCTACTTGTATTCTCCTAACAAGAACTAACTGTTTGTTAACTGCATCTGATGTTGAAAAAAGCAAAGCTGGAAAAGCAAAAACATCAGTGGCACATGTAATTGGCAAGATCAAGCATTCCTTAGTCACTGAGGCAACTGCGAGGAAACCTGCAGAGGAAGAGGGACTAATTGATGGCAGTTTCACACGGACAGACGAAGCATGGTGGCTTCCAGAGGGAAGGGGATGCCGAAGGATAATAAAGGGTCAAGGGGGCCAAATATACGGTGATGAACAATTATTTGACTTTAGGAGGTGAACACATAATGAAATACCCAGATCATGTATCATAGAAATGAGCACTGGAAACCCATATGATGCTATGAACAAATGCCCCCCGAAATAAATTTAATAAAATAAAAAAATAATAAAAATGTCAAATATCGAAAAAATAAATATATAGCAATTTAGCTTGACGCTTCTCACTGCTCCTGTGAGGGACCCTGTCCCACTGTACTTAGGCATGGGAGAGATTATTGGACGTTTCATTCTGCTTTTCAGGGACTCTCTGGTTAGAGAAGCATAGGCTGTATTAATCAGTGGTAAGAAACACCAAATCATCCCATAAACATGTATAAATAATTCCCGCCACAACCATTTGTGCTGTTTTCCTATTTACCACCCTGTCTTTCTGTTTAAATTACGAGTCTGGAGTTCGGAGTCTGTACTATATTCATCGGTATGGCTGGTACAGAGAGATGCCTCAGTAGAAACTCGCTGGAGTGCACTATTAATAAACAAACACTACCTATAGAGTTTTGAAACCATATTTTTAACATCCAGATTTAGGGATTCAGTTGCATCTCTACCGGTTTCAATTTAATTTTAAAGACTTATAATTGCAGCCTTCTTAAAGACTGTTTTCAAATACAGACAGAAAACCTAACTGATATGGTCGTGAACAGAAGTTATTTTCAAATATGCTATTAAATTCTAGTTTACACTGCAAGCAGATAATCCTGAATGGTGTGAAATTTGTGCTTTACAATAAAATGATAATTGTTAATGAAAAAGTTAAAAATCCCACTGGCCTTTCTTTTTACCTTACCAGTGATTTTATAATAAAGGAATAGACCTATTTTATTTGAGAATTCAGATATTTCTAAATGTAAAAAGAACAAAGGTCAGTATACTTTTTTCCTAATATGAGGTTTTCCTAGTAGTGAGAGCAATAAAATAAAGGGAACAGGAAAGAATCTACATTTTTTGTTTAAGTCAGTGTCTGTCAAAAGTACCAGACCCAGCCAGTATATTCCATCTCCTCCCACATACAAGTCATGGCCAAACTAATCAGCACTGGCCCAGAAGACACCCATCTGAGTAGGCCCCACGCCATGGCTCAAGTCATGGGCTCTGTTAGAGCTGATGGGCCTATGATGAGCTCAAGACCAGTGGTTTTATTCTGGTTACCAGTCTCTCATCACCATGACAGGAAAGGCTACTGACGTTTCCTGGCATTGCCTCCTTTTGCTTTGGTAATGGTCTCCTATTGTTTGTTTGTTTGTTTGTTTATTTACCTTAAAAATGTCTTCTTAGAATTCGTAGTAATGGATTTGCTTATCCAAAATTCAAATGTTAGTCTACTTACCTGCAGATTTTCTATCTCCTCTAACTACAATTAAAGTTCTATGTGTCTCCTCGGCACCTAGAATATAACTAGTATGCAGCAGACTTCTCACAAAACATCTGTTAAATGAATAAACATATCACTGACGATGCATGTTCTCTGGAATCTCACACCTCAATGGTACAATTAGCAATAGTGTGGCACAGATGGCCAGTTGGTTTTCTTTATATACTAACCTTAGTTTCTTCCTCCTCCATTTGGTTATTGTTAATATTTTTGCAAAAAAAAAAAAGCCTTCCAATAAACACATCATTTTGCAAATGGCTCCCCCCCCAACCAATTTTAGTCTTTTTTTCCATTTGTACCCATTTTTCTACCTCACAGTCATGTCAGCTGCCCAGCATTCCACAGGATGGATACGGCATGCTACGGACTGATGGACTTTGAGGTCATTTTCATTGTTGTTGTTATTGGGTTATGTTTTGGTTTTGTTTTTCTGCTGTTGATAATAAAACTTCAGTGAATATTCTTGCATCATATCTTTGCTAATGTGTCCAAGTGCTGCTAAATGTAGAAATGCTAGTTCAAAAGGTGAGTATTTTCAGATTTGGAGGACACTGAAATTTTCCTCTAATTCCCACTGTTTCCAAACTCAGGGTTTTCGGTAGCCCCCGTGTTTCCTCTTTCTGGACACTCCGGTAACCTCTGTCTTTTCACAGAGAAGAGCATCTGATTACTGGCACCTGCCCAGAAAATTCTTTAAATATTTTAATAATTGCTATTTGAAATTTAAGTGGTCATGATAAATTGGGCAAATAATAAAAACCTTTTTTAGACTTGATCTGAACCTTCTCAAGAAGCAAGTTTTCACAAGGTCACCGTGATCCCTTAGGTCGTGCTAACAACACACACAAAGCTTCCTGCAGGGCCAAGTGCTTCTACAAATTAGTGATTCCTGCAAATTAGGAAAAGGCTGTGTGCATGGGAAGCTCAGACTTGTCTGAGTCCATAAACGTCTTTAATTTCTTGTCTTTAATTGCACTCAATCTCTGGAAGCGTCTGGTATTCTCATCCATTTTGGGGGACATGTTTTTTTTCCTAATTTCTCCAGCATCCCCAAGGGTGGAAAGTTAAGCTCTGGAAGCCAAAGGATTGTAGCTGAAAAAGTCAGAAACCGGGGTGGGAGAAGCTTAGCAGAGGTGAGGTGGAGGGATGACAACTTCCAGTTCCAGCTCTACCACTCACATTCTAGGTGACCACAGGCAAGCAACTGTACATTTTTTGAGCTTTGGATTCCTTATCTATGTATGAAATAAGGATAATAAATTATTTTGCAGAAGAAACAAGTGATATGTGTGTGCATTAAAGTGTAAGAAACTATACATTACTAATTAAGATAATGAGATTGGTGATGACAATATGGCTTGCCAAGCATACTTGAAGAGCTTAGAGGTGAATGCCAGATAGAGAATAAATGATATAGAGTTTCAAAAAGGGGACACTTTGCCCTGGAACATAATGCACAGGTTCTAAGACTCCAGTGGCATCATGGCCTGAGGTCTCTTTGCATGTCGCACCAGAAATGCAATAGATTGCCTAACCCTTGAGCTACGCAGCAGGTGATGTATTTTATCAGACAAAGGCAGGCCATGGTAAAAGAATGTTTATATTACATTGTTATACAACTGGAATAATATTATAAAATATAATGAATTTAACATATAACTCAATAAACATTCACTGAGGGTAAAAAGGACTCTCATTTTTAAAACAGGTCTCTGTCAAATGAGGATGGTTTTGCAAAATGTACTGGGCAGAGTGGATGGCACACAAGATGATTCTAACTAGTGCATGAATGCATTTGTCCCAATGGCCAGGTGGAATATTTAAAATTTAAAAATACATAGGTAAGAAAAACAAACAAGTCTATGTCATGAGATAGTGTAAAATTTTCTATGTATACAACAAAGTCTGTCTGGAAAAAGTCAAGCCATTGTTAATATAATGAGAATGGTTTGCACAGCATCAACATAACCTGGCAGCCAAGGAGAGTGCACTGGAATGCACATGCATGAACAATGATGACTTCACTGTACTAGTAGTCAGTGGCGGTGGTAGATACCATTGAGTGAGCATGTGTACTGTGTGGCCATCACATTCACAATGACTGGGTAGAGCAAAGAATCTGCATCACATTTTGCATTAAGTTTGAATATTCTTCCATGGAAACTATTCAGATGATTCAGAAGGCCACAACTATGGGCAACCAGTGATTGACAGTTTCACCACAACAACGTGCCCACTCATGCACTATGTCTCATGCAGAGTTTTTTCGTGAAACATCAAACCACCCAGGTGACTCAGGCCCCTTACAGCCCAGATTTGGCACCCCCATGACCTCCGGCTTTTCCCAAAACTAAAATCACCTTTCAAAGGGAAGAGATTTCAGATCATCAATGAGATTCAGGGAAACACAACAGGGCAGCTGATGGTGACTGGGAGAACTGTGTGAGGTCCCAAGGTGTCTACTTTGAAGGGGACCGAAGCATCATTGTCCGACGTACAATGTTCCTTGTATCTTGTATCTTCTTTAATAAATGTCTCTATTTTTCACATTACATGGCTGGATACCTCCTGGACAGACCTCATATATAGTGCCTGCTATGTGCTGGGCATTGCTCTTTTAAAAAAATCTTAACTTATTTAATTGTCATAACAATTCCATGGGGAAATTCTATTACGTCCCCCACTTCACAGAGGAAGAAACTGAAGCTAGAGAGCTTCAAAACCTTACGACACACAAGGTAAATGTAGTGGAGCCCGGATTCAAACTGGGGGGTCTAACTCTCGCAGAGTGCTCTGTCTCACCTGCAAAATCTTATTAATTCTAAGGACAAAACATCTTTTGGTGAGTACAAGGAATATTCACATGATATGGAAATGCATCCTATAGCAGATTATGTTAGGTCAAGGATAACTGCATCAATTTCCCTAAGATCCTGGGAAAAATGGAAATGGACACATGACCGTATGCATTAGGACTGCTAATCCAAACCACTACCGGTGTCTGCTCCCTCTCCGTTGTGCCCTTACCTGTCTACTATTCTTCGTGATACTGGATTTCAGAAGCATAATGCCCAAACTCAAAACTTAAAAATAAGAAGAAAAAAAAAGAGAAAAATAAAGGAGAGTCCTTTAGAAACCAAACCAAGGCCACCAAAACAAAGAAAAAATTCTTATTCCTATTCTTTAAAAAGAAATTCTGACCTCTTTGAACAGTGATGTATTCATTCTCGGCCAGGTAACACAGGGTCCCAAAACAAAAATGCACATCTCTCAATGATGATAGGATGATATGTTCAAGCTCTGAAGGTGCTCTTTTTCGTTTTCAAAGAAATTTTACAATTTCATCTTTGTGCAATAAAGCATTTTAATTGGATTTTTATTTTAAAAAAATCTTTCAATAACTTAAACGTATCTCATCTCCCTAAAACTAATCAATCCACACCACTTCACTGAGGACCCAAATTGAGCAAAAATAGCTCCTTACAGGATGACAGTGAATGTTCCTGCAGCTCATACACTTGACTCAAAGAGGAGATCTCCCCCCTGGACTCTGTGTATGGTTGACTTTCACATCACTCTCAGAACCCAGGTGCTCTGAAAGGAAGAAAATGGAGCGCTACAGTCGCTTGCCCTCTGAACTCCACTGGAGCTGCTCTCATCCATGTCATTACATTCAGTGGACCATTCTCTGTCCTTAGGCATGCTGACCTTTACAGCAGCAAGCAGCATCTGTCCCTGCCCCCTCCCCAATCAGTCTTTGCTCTTAGTCTCTGAATCAGCACACTCTCATGGTGTTCTCTTACCAATCGGGTTAATTCTCCTCAATCAACTTTGAGAGCTTATTTCCTTTTCCTCTCCTCGTAACTACCTTTGTTCCTCCCTTTCCCTGGATGATCATATCTTCCAATTGTTTCAATTACCATCTACTTGCTGATGACTCCCAAATCCATAGTCCAGGTCTAATCTCTCTACTGAATTCAGTATCTGTGTAACAGACTGCTTATTAAGCATCTTCACTTTAGATGACTTCCAGGTATCTCAAAGTAAGGATATCTCCAAATTAAAACATTTAACTTCTCAAACCTGTTTGTTCTTTATTCCTTGTCACAGTGAATAGAACCATTAACCACTAACTTTTCCAAGTTGAAATTCAATATAATCCTCTATTCTTCCTTTCACTCAATCAAATGAAAGCCGCGTCTTGCTGATTTGTCTCTTCTCTCAATTCCTCCACTTTCCTCCATTCCCACTGTCACCACTGTGATCTTGTCCACCAGCAGGTCTCATCTGTTTCGCAGCAGCCTCCTCACCAGTGCTGCTGACTTAATGAAGTCCATCTCCCCCAAATGTATTCTCCGCACAGCAGGTGGTGTTCCTCATAACAAAAACAAATCGCTCAAGTATTTTTCTTGCATAAAGCTGTTCAATAGACTCCCACCTCATTTAGGATAAAGTCCAAACTCTTTAAAGGGCTCCTATGTGCTAGGGTCCACCTACTGGTTCAGCCTCAATTCTAACTGCTACCCTTCTCAAAGCCTACTCGTGGGGACCATCCTGAACACTTCTTAATTCTTATTGAATGCCACTCTTTCTTTTGCCTCCATTCATTCATTACTCATTATTCTCTCTGCCCGGAACACTGTTTCCCAGTCTTTCTGTAGTATATTTCCTACTCATGGTAAACTAGACATCCTCTTGGAGCCACTCCTTGACTCCCTAGGCTATATCAGGATCTTTTGTTACTTGTATCTACAGCAGCATATACTTCCCTAGCACAATTTATTCCAGCTACTAGTCTAATTGCTTCCCTGGTTTCATGGCAGAAGAGAGGACATGTCTGCCATATCCTATTCAGTATTTCCATAAACTAAAAGGGTGTCTGTAGTGGAAATTCAGTAAGTATCTGTGGGATGAATGAATGAATGAATGAATGACTAGCAGACAAATCAAAAGTGTTTTGGATTCATGCTCCAGAACAAAGCGTCTGCTTTCTAGTTGACTCTGATGGAATGATTCTGTTCCTCTCAGGGGGCGGATGCAGCTGGGTCCATTCATAGTAAAAATTTGAAGTAGGGTCTTCAAACATTTTAGTCTTTGTAGAGCCTCCTCATCATTTTCAGAACACGATGGTGCTACTAATATTTGATCCTCAGAGTGAGGAATATCACGCCTGTTGTACAGACCTCTCAAACCAAATTTTCCTTTCATTCCCTTCTCCTCACCAGCCCCCTACCCTGTTCCACCACTCTCACCACTCTGCAGGACAGTACTTGACTAGGCTGCCCAGGATGCTGGGCTTCAGCATCCTTGTGGAAGGTCACCTTTAAAGAAGCATTAACATTTTCACTTTAGAAGAATCACTAACATTTTTCTCAACAACTACGAACATGTATTAAGCATGTAATAGCTTTCCAAAGTAGCAAAGTCTCATGATTACAGAGGCACAATATTTGCCTGCCCAATAGTGGTTTCAAACCCTATAGTCCTCAGGTTCTTTAGATATCTCAAATAATATAAATGGCCCTGCAAATCATAGCAAGATAATTTAAAAACAAGTGCTTTCCACATACTGACTCTTTTAGGGCAGTTTTCCTAAATCACATGAAGTTGATAGGATCCCCTAAGAAAGATAAAAGTTCACTATTCTAGAAACTTGCAATTTATGAAGTTTATAGGAAGCTCTTTTGTACCCAGAGGGAGTATTTATCCCTCCACTGACTCTAATCAACAAACAACTTGGCAGACTTCTTAAAGGTGAGGATCACTGTCCTATTTCCTACCAAGTTTACCCTTCCTTCCCACCTACTTACATCTGAGCATCTGCTGCAGTAATTTCAGTAAGAGTAACTGAATAAGATGAGTTTAGTTTTCCCAACTAGATGGTAAGCCTAATGACAGGGACTGTGCAGCCTGTTTGGTCTTTCTCCTTATACAAGTACTCAACATGGTAATGGGAAAAAAACTAGATCCCTGCGTACTTTCTGACTGGCCAGGAAGAAGCCTGGGTCTGTTGACTGACAGCCCTCTTCCCATGGAAACACTCTCAGGGCCTCACATGCGGCTGACATTTGCATACGTTCTACCTCAGTGTCAGCTGCTGCAGCTAAAGAGAAGGCAATGCACAAACCAATGTCAAAAATCACTAAAATGTGCATGCCCTTTGAAAAAAGTAAATAATTAATAGAAATGTATCCTGGGCAAGAATTTCCACCAAGGGAAAAAGAAAGAATATAGGAAGATATTCTGTGAATCACATTTTTAATGGCATAATATTGAGATTAATAAATGTCATTTAAGAAATCAGTGTTTAGAGGAGTCAATCGACTATAGAAACTATTTTCTACTATTATGATTGCAATAAGTAAAGTGATAAAGAAAATAAAATTATATTTTTATTCTTATAAAACTATATAAAATGATGACTGCATATAGGCAAAGATATTAAAAGTACAAATATGTAAAAATTTAAAGTTTGGATTTCAAAAATCATCTACTGAATATCTATTATGTACCAAACCCTGGGTTTAGTGTTGACTTTTCTTGAGTTGCAGACATTTTTGAGTAGTTTTTCTTTTCCTTTTGAATCTCCCCTTGCTGATGTTATAACATTACCTGTGCAGATTCAGTGGGTAGCATACCCAGCCCTGAGTCAACCTTATGAGGGCAGAGTTTTCTATGGAATGCTATTTATTTGCTCAACACACATATCAGAATCAGACTTCAATTTCCAATGAGAGTCTTTCTTATCCAGATATCAAAGTAAAAAAATAATACCTTGAAAGAGTCTTTAATTTTTAATAATATAAGGAAAATAAAAAAGAACTGTGAGTCAACAAAATGAAAATGCAACCTAAGTAATAGGAGAAAAGATTTGCAAATCACATATCTGATAAGTGGGTCATATCCAAAATATATAAAGAACTCACACAACTCAGTAGCGAAAAAGAAAAAGACAGAAAGAAAAAAGAAAACAAAGAATCCAATGTAAAAATGAGCAGAGGATCTGAATAGACATTTTGCCAAAATATAGAGATGACCAATAGACACATGAAAAGGTGCTCAACATCACTAAACTTCGGGGAAATGCAAGTCAAAACCACAGTGAGATGTCACCTCACACCTGCTAGAATGGCTATTAGCAAAAAAATAAGGAATAGCCCTGGCTGGTGTGGCTCAGTGGATTGAACCCTGGCCTGCAAACCAAAAGGTTGAGGGTTCGATTCCCAGTCAGGGCACATGCCTGGGTTGCAGGCCAATGTTTCTCTCCCTCTTTCTCCCTCCCTGTCCTTCTCTCTAAAAATAAATAAATAAAATCTTTAAAAAAAGAAAAAGAAAAAATAATTAAAAAGTGCTTTCTTTAAAAAAATAAGAAATAATAAGTGCTGGCAAAGATAGAGACCCTTGTGCATTGTCAGTGGGAATTTAAACTGGTGCAGCCACTATGGAAACCAGTAAGGAAGTTTCTCAAATAATTAAAAACAGAGCTACCATACGACCTGGCAATTCCTTTTCTGGGTGTTTATCCAAAAATTAAAAACTGAACTCAAAAAGACATATGGCCCCCCATTTTCATTGCCATATTATTTATAATAGTCAAGATACAGAAACAATCTATGTGTCCACCAATGGATGAATGCATAAAGTGTTATACACACATGCACACACACCAAAAAATGGAATATTAGTCAGCCATAAAAAGAATAAAATCTTGTCATTTGCAACAACATGGATGACCATGATGACATGAAGTCAAATAAGTCAGATACAAAAAGACAAATACCCTATGATCTCATTTATATGTGGAATTAAAAAAATAAATTCAAAGAGCTCACAGATGCAGAGAACAGATTGTTGGTTACCAGAGACGGGATTAAGAGGAAGTGAGCAAAACAGATTAAGGTAGTCCAGGGAGTCAAAAGATACAAACTTCCGGTTATAAAATAAATAACTCGTGGGGATGTAATATGCAGTAGGGCAACTATCATTAATAACCCCATATACATATTTGAAAGTTGCTAAGAGAGTAGATCTTAAAAGTTCTTATCACAAGGAAAAAATTATGTAACAAGAAAAAATATGCTGACAGGTGTTGACTTATTGTGGTGATCATTTTGCAATACATACCAATATAGAATCATTATATTGTACCCCAGAAATAAATCAAAGTTGTATGTAATTAAACCTCAATTTAAAAATTCTGAAAAAATAATTGAAAATGTGTGAGTGAATACTTCTGAATCACTTCTAATTTACTAAAGTGTAATTTATTCTACTTTACACTGAGGTACAATGAAAGGTGATTCCCTGCCCTGATTTTCCATTTGTTTATGATTTCACTTCTGGAAGTCTCCTTGTTTCTACCTCAAGTCCGTCTTTACTGGAGTCGTCTTAGTAACAGAAAAGGTAACGTGACCTACAGAAAATTTTCAGAGTCCTCAGTTTGAAAAAATGGTTAAATAATGCAGGTCTTTTAAATGCTTGGTCTTTACCAACTGCATGTCTAAGATGATTTTTCTCCGAAGGACTCTACCAAATGCCAGCAGCATATTTTGCCAAGAGAGTAAAGCTGATTTGTGAGGAGCAGTATTTCCTCGTATTTTCTATGTCCCTCTGATCTGTTTCCGAGCCATACTTCCATGACAGGAAGACATAATCCAACCCTGACTTCTGATAAAAGAATAAATTCCAAGATGTATGTCACCTAAGTGTCTGCAGGCTCCACAAGGCAAAAGTCACTGTCTCCCCACCAGCCGGGATTACCTGAAATGACACTGTTGAGTATTAGCTGCTACGTGAGAGGCTGCACAATGTGAAACCATGCTGCTGCGTGGATTCTGCTTTCTACAAAATCTAACACTCACTCACCAAAGGGTTGAACACTATCCCATTTTTCAATCTGCTGCCTAATGTTTCTGGATGCACCTGTGAAACCCCTAGAATTTAGAGTAATTCTAAGCAGTAACATGTTGTTTGATCATTCATAGATGAATAATAATCACAATTTGCTAATATTCTAAATTGTCCATTTCCTGAGGAGACCGCCCCAGCAATATTTTTCCTTTTACTTGGGGCAACTACTCTGCAGTGCAAATTTGTTGTCTGATTTGGAAATTTGGCAACAGCTACTCTGCCTGTCCTCTGTGGCGAGACAGCGATTTCAAACTTTCTCTCAAAGTGCCTTCACCGATCATGTTCCTGGAATCGCTCCCTTCTCATTCTCACGTAGGTACAAGGCCATTTTTTTTCTGGCAATCCTACAATCTTGGATAGTCCTTTTCTCCCTACAGATCTTACCCTGCCTTATCTATATTTTCTATTCTAATTGACTCTCATTTTCCTTCTCATGTAGTTCTCCATTAACTATGAATAATAATCACTCGTTCTAGGTAAACTAGTCCCTCTCATGGAGTCGTAACTGGGTGAGGAATTCTATCTGAAACTCTGCGAGGTTTTTTCCAATTACCAACTAATTACAGTAGTCCCCCCTCATCTGCAATTTCAATCTCCTTAGTTTCAGTATACCCGGTTAACTACGGTCTAAAAACATCTAATGGAAAATTCCAGAAAGAAACAACTCACAAATATGAAATCGGGTGCCATCCTGAGTAGCACAGAGAACACTCCCGCGGACGCACCAGTGACGTGCAGCGTCTGCGCACTGCAGACACTTTCCACCCATTAGTGACGTCGCAGACACCTGGGTTACCGGATCTACTGTTGCGGTATCACGGCGCTTGTGTTCAAGTCACCTTTGTCCTACTAAATAATGCCCACGAAGCGCATGAGTACTTTAAACTTTATCCTAGGTGTGTATACATAGGGAAAAACACAGTATCCGTCGGGCTCAGTACTAACTGTGCTTTCAGGCACCCACTTGGAGGTCTTAGATCGTATCTTCCCTGGATAAGGAGGGGCTGCTGTATTTCCATAGTACTTAGAAGAGCTTTAATTTTTCTTTAAAAAAAAAATTCTATTAATGTGCAGATTTCATCATTGTTTTTGATGTGGGCAGAATAACATGGATAGCACGTCCTTTCCCTAAGAGACATTCTCAAGCGAAGCTGAAGGAAAGCGGAGCATTTAGGATTGATTCCACGGCTGCTAAGTCATTTTCTTCCCCAGGAATGGAACCGAAGGGGGTTTTCTCCCCTTGGCCAATGCTGGCTCCTGTCCCTTGGACAGTGGGGTTTTAACTTGCTTTGCTCAGATGCTTTTATCCCTTAATGACTTGAGAAAAGTTAAATATTCAAAGCAGGTAGATGAGCTGGAAACATTACATCTGTAAAAATAATTTGAGGCCTACTTTGCATTCTACTTTCAGAGGTTGCCTAGACTGTAATTCCTGATAATTACCATTAATTCATTTTCTGAAGTATTGCCATTTCATTGTACTGTTTAACTGTACTGTTAAAAAAGAACAATTCAAATTATTCTCTTTACCAACCAGGTTTTAAAAAAAAAAACTAAAGTAATTACTAAGTGCCACATTATCTTGACAGAACAGTACATGCTGTTTTTCTTTGGTTTTCACGAAAGTATATGTAATATTCATAAGGTCTCCTTAATCTAAACTGTTTTTTTTAGTTAGCAATCTCTCTACTTCTTAACACCATGCATATTAACATAATTGTATAAAGATTAAGCACAATAGTTTTAATAAAAACAGTGTCAAGAAAATCATACTAATATTAATATTAATATTATAATAAAATCATAATATTAATAGCATGATTTTAAATATCTTCTAAAATTTTGAAAGCATTATAGATCATGTTAATACACATGTAGTCAATAATATTGTGATAATTACGTATGGTGTCAGGTGGGGACCGGAAATGTTGAGGGGAGCACTTTGTAAAGTATACGATTGTCTAACCACTAAGCTGTACACCTGAAACCAACACACAATTTTAAAAAATGAAACAGAAGAAAATACATATACATATGTATGATGAGATTAACAGCAATCTCTGTAAGAGAAAAGAATGACAAATACAAAGCTGCAGAAAACTAGAAGGGATTTGTGTGCTAGATTGGATCAGAGATACCAGTATGAGCCCATGGTTTTCAAGGTAGATGGGTCTGAAAAAATATAAATGGAAATATGTATTTGCATAAATATAAAATACATTCCTTAGCTCTGTCTGCTTGGTGACAAGCACCCACTTCTTCATTTCTAAATACCACCACCCTCTAAAAGAAACCATGACTACTCCTTGGAGAAATGAATGATTCCAGGGATAGGGCACAGGACTTGTTTAAGTTGAGCCTCAAACATCTGCTTGTGCCAGAAAGTAAAAAAAAAAACTGCCCCCCAAATTTTGAAGATATGCCAGAACACCCAAAAGACAGCTTGAAGGCTCTCCCATGGCCAAGGCTGGGACAACTTAAAGATCAAAATAAATGATGATTTCAACAGATTATAAGCCATTGATTATAGCATCAATTGGTGAGACTGTACTGATGTAAATAAGTAAAATTTAAATTGAGAGTTCTATGGTGAAAGGAAAATCACAAAAATCTCAAAGTATCTCCCCACAAAAGTTTACAGAGTAGTAAGTTTACACTGAATGAAAAATTCACTGCTTTTTCTTTAAACTACCCTAAATTTATCAACATATTTAAATTGCACATATTGATGTGTAAATATTGAGTTCATTAGCTAAACTAAAGGTGATTGTTTTCAAAGTTAAAGTTGTTAAATCCAGGTTGTGTTCTTGAAATGTAAGCACATTGGAAATTCTACTGCAAGAGCTGCCAGATACTATTCTTTTTGTCTATGAAAGTCCAAGGAAAAACTTATTTGGGAACCTGGGGCTGCCCTAGTGCCCAATCAGGTGCATTACCAGAATCAGTGCCAGGACAAGTTGCAGATGAGCAGCTGGGGAGTTTTGGAGAAGAGGAAGATGAGATGTGACCACTACATGTGTGAGAAAAAAACAAGTCCTCATTTTGTTGTTCCTTGTTGACATTATTTTCAGAGGTTCATGCATTTGCTCTGAATACATGCTCTATCCATTTAAAAATATCATACTTAAATTTTGCAAATGAAATGTGGGAGAAAATAGTCCATATGGTCTAAGCAGATCCAGGAAAACTATATTTCCAACTTCTTTTTTAAAGGGGAAATTGCTTTCAGAAGTTTCTCTCTCAGCGTTAACGCTCCCATGTAATTAATTGCTTGGGCGTGGGTGGTCAACATTTACAGAAATCCTCTGAAATAACTGACAATCCACGTATAGCTGCTCACTTTGACAAAGATGAAATGCAGGAAGGAGCAACAGCAATGTAATGTGCAAAGATACTCTCCAAGAACTACTTCAGATGGGGAAAACAGTACGTAATATTAATCCACACATTTACCTCACTGCCTTTAATACTTCTGTTTTTGAACTCTTCAAAATGATATCAGTTAAGGACAATAAAATTCTGGGAGGCAAAGTTCAATCTATAGCATTAGCACAGAAGCAGCAGCTTTGTTTTCAAACAGATTACTGCCAGAGATTCTTAGTCCCTATTCCATAATACAGACTACGATCTGTGTTATGATATTAGTCTTCAGCTGTGCTGTCCACCTCAGTGGCCACTGTCATTCTGGCTATTAGAAACTTCAAAGATGGCCAGTCTGATTTATGATATGGATATAAAATATATACCAGATATTAAAATTTTACTACAAAAGCAATACAGAATAGGTCAATTACAAATTTTTTATTATTCAAAATGATAGTAGTTTAGATATATTAGGTTAAGTAAACTATATTATTAAAATTAATTTCACTTGTTTCTTTTACTTCTTTAATGAGGCTAATAACATATATAAAGGACTCACGGACAAAGCCAAAGGAGGATAGGATCGATGGTGGGAGGTGGGGATGGCTGGGGTGAGGGGGAGTGGTGGAAGGAAAACGGAGACAACTGTACTTGAACAAAAATTTTAAAAGACAGAAAAAAAGAATAAAAAAAGAAAAATTAAAGTTACATATGTGGCTTGCATTTGTATTTTGGGTTCTATTTCTATTAGACATCCAGGTCCATAGAATGCCCTGCCTTTGCCCCACCTTTAAATTGGACTGTGGAGAATTATACTTTTATTCTTTTATGAATGGGTAGAAACATGTTCAGAAAAAAAAGTGAAAGTGATCATGCATTTTTGGAAAAGAATGCAAAACCAAAAATTTCCCCCACTCAATTTCAACAGTCAAGGTAGCAGCGAGGGTCTAACAATGCACCGTGTCCACCGCACAGAAGCAAGTGCTCACGGCCACCATCCCCAAACCAGGACAGCACTGCCACGTTCGACAGCAGTGAGACTTGCGCTGTCTTCTAAGCGTGCCACTGTATTTCAACTAACTTGGTCACACTGTAATGAGGCTGCCAAAGAAACAGAAAGAAAAGACAGGAGATAAAAGAAGGGACAACGGAAATGCTGAGGAAGTAACAGTAGGACAGGCCAGCTCTCACCCGAGAAGAGTACGAGGGTTGACCCTGGGTGTCTTACATATGAGATCAGAAATGGGTGAACTTGTCTCCCCAGCTGTGCCCACTGATTACAGATTTAGAATTAGGGAAAAACAACTCCTCTGAGGGTAAGGGTAAAGCACAGCAAGTGTCCATTGTGAGAGGCAAGTCAAAGACTAATATTTTAATAGCCCTTCAACAAATGCTCCTGAACAGAGTCTGTGATGGGCACACACGCCTCCACCCCTCTCTGCAGCAGTCCGAGCTGTCCGGAGCATCTGCTCAGACCACAGAAAGAGTAAAGAACGCTACCCAGAGAGACAATGAAACGGAACACCTTCCCTTCCACTGCTAATTTCCTCCAGCAGGCTGGCTTTCATATACAGCGCGTATGATAGCACTTTATGCTTTAGAGAACATGATTTGATCTATTTTTGTCTACCTCCATTTAACAGACAGCTGTATTATAATGGGTTTCTATTATACCTTGGTTTGGTTATTTTATGAAGCCTGTGCTACAATGAATACTAAAGGGATAAGGAATATTCAGGAAGGTGAGAAAAGGCAGAGAGAAGAAATGAGGAATCCAAACACCTCCACAGGTATCTTGCTGGTGTTCCTTATTATTTTTGATTTGATAATGGTCTCAGACCCAGCTTCATTACAGCTCACATTAAAACAGTGCTCAGAGTGGGGAGTGAGATGGACTTTTGCCTAGGTCTGATTATAACATCCTCAGGGCTCATCACAAAGCGCTCAAAGACTTTAAGGATTCCCAAGTTCCCCTTTCACTACCCTCCTTACCTTATTTTCCTTCAGATGTAAAAGTTGGCTGCTTCTACATTTTGAATAACAGAAGGTAGAAAATTCCAGAGAATGAGAAAAAGAACCCCACCAATTACTGTAACCAAATGATTTTTCACTACTTTAAAAATCTTTTCAAACTGCTAGGCTGTCCAATAGGAGACATGCAACATAGATGACCTCTTTGTGGAATGAGATACCCAGCTACCTGAGTGCTTTAAAAAATGTGAGACTATCTTACTATTCATGGGTGCCACATGTGGACAAATGAAACACATTTTTATTAGGACACAGGTTCAGAGAGGCAATGATGAGATATATACATCTAAAGTTATTGCTCACCCAACTGGAAGTGTTAAATGAGGGATGCTTGCAAAGATTCACAAAGATAATAGGAGAAATGGATTAATCACAGGATATTTATTAAATATTAAATTCTAGAACTTCCATATTTCCCAAGAACATCTGAAGCAACACTTCTGAGTTACATGCTTTCATCTTATAGCACTTCTGGTGAGGAAAACCTACAGTTTATTTGGCAAAGTAGGGGTTCTAGAGGCAACTTCAAATTATATTTCTAACACGGTCCCTTTGTGTTAAGGAAGTACTGTTTTATGAGATCCAGCTTCAGCATATTACTATATAACCATCACTTCTAATAATTGTGTAGCTTATAATACTTACAAAACAGGGGGAACTTTTTTGTAAGGTTGTATCTGCTTGTCTGAAATAAGAAGAGTGCTCTGACTTGGTCGGTTTCTATTAGTCCTCCTTCCCCAATCACTGATGATGCCCCACTGCCCCACTGCATGACCAGAACTGCTAGAAGCCTGTGAGCTTTCCCACTGGCCCTATGTAGGATAAGGAAACTGCTGTCTCTCTTGGTTATAAAACTATCTAAAACATTTTCACTTTTCATAGGTGTTAAACTACATAGTATCCCAAAGCCAGGAACATTTTTATTCCAGTCAAACAGAAGCATCATACAACATGGATAGCCCTTGAGGACATTATGCTAAGTGACATAAGTCAGAGAAAGATGAATACTGGATAGTCTCACTTATATGTGGAATAAGAAAGAAGGCAGGAAACTATGGTACATTTACACAATGGAATTCTATGCCACAGAAAGAAAGAAAGAGCTCCTACCCTTTGCAAAAGCATGGATGGAACTGGAGAGCATTATGCTAAGTGAAATAAGCCAAGCGGTGAAAGGCAAATACCATATGATCTCACCTTTAACAGGAACCTAATCAACAAAACAAACAAACAAGCAAAATATAACCAATGACAATGAAATAGAGAACAGGGTGACAGTGACCAGAGGGGAGAGGGGAGGGAATTTCAGGGGAAAAGGGGAAGGGTTTAGAGCAACAAGTATAAAGGACACATGGACAGAAACTGGGGGCGGGGGTGGAAATGGGAGGGAGCTGGGGAGGGCTGGGGCGGTGGGCTGGGATGGGAGTA